>JARQWZ010005093.1:42500-87426 GCA_033150135.1 Gobio occitaniae
ATGATCGGGCACCATATCCTCTCAGTGCAGCGCCAGCACACAAGCATGGCAGTCAGAAAGACCAGCAGCGAGGCCAAAGTGCCCGGAGTCAGGGGTGTCTCTCTCTCATGTACCTGCCCCTTCTCTGCCAGGCTCCGCTCCAGGTCGGCAATCCGTGCCTGACAGCCAATCAGCTCCGTCTGCAGCTGCTCCCGCGTCTGACGGACAGAGCACACAGCCAATCAGAGAGCCGGCCTAGGGTACAGTCTATAAGGCTTCATTTGAATTACAAATTTGGGTAAGGAATTTTCTGAGGCAGGAATTGTCGGCCATGCTTGCTACAATGCTGGACAGTTCGATCTAAACACTGGGTGATTTGATGGAGGATTGAAAGAAAGGACCCTTGGGGATGTCCGGAGTGGGCGGGGTTAGGCATGCGTCTGTGGGGTCGCGACCTCACCCTGAAGTGCCTCTCGGGGTCCAGCGGGCCGGCCGTCTCCTGCAGGAGGGCGTAGGCTCGCTGCAGCGCCTGGTACTCGCGGGTCAGCTGACGAAACCGCAGCTCCGCCTCCTCCCGGGAGAAGCCCTGCCCAATCACACAATCCCTCAGCCATTAACATACGCACTCGCTTACAGAGACACTGCTAGAAATCAGGATCAAACTAGCTTAGCGGAAAACAAACTCCACAGGAAGTGATGAAATCAGGCAGATCGCTAACGGCAGGAAATCCAGCGTTCGCCCATCATTCATCGTCCTCAGGTATGGCGTATCACTGGAAACATGTTAGTACAGCACCTTTACAAGTCTCTAATGTTAACCTGGATAATGTGTGCTATCGTTAGACGTGTATCTGTGTTTGTGTGAAGAGAGCGTCCTTACTGCCATACACGCGCCGGCGCGATCCCTCATTTACTTTACTCCGCCAAGAGTAATGCAAACGGTGAAGGGTCTACTTTTATTGTGTAAACTCACAAAAACAGCTAAAGTGTGTGTGTGTGTGTGTGAGTTTCGCTGACGACACTCATTTATGATATTAATCTATATCATTAATCACTGATATTCTGTGGCAGGAAGTGATGATTCTGTTATCTTGAACACAAGATGGAAACACTGCTTTATTCACAGATTCACATGTTAAATCTACTTTAAACACAACATGTTATTTTTATTAAAGTCAAACTGATTTGTATAACACGTCATTTCAAAAGCAGCTTAACAGAAAATCATGTTTATAACATGTTTATATATTCAAATATCTTCATGCCAGATTGATCAGAAATACACTCACCTAAAGGATTATTGGGAACACCTGTTCAATTTCTCATTAATGCAATTATCTAATCAACCAATCACATGTCAGTGTCTTCAATGCATTTAGGGGTGTGGTCCTGGTCAAGACAATCTCCTGAACTCCACACTGAATGTCGGAATGGGAAAGAAAGGTGATTTAAGACATTTTGAGCGTGGCATGGTTGTTGGTGCCAGACGGGCCGGTCTGAGTATTTCACAATCTGCTCAGTTACTGGGATTTTCACACACAACCATTTCTAGGGATTACAAAGAATGGTGTGAAAAGGGAAAAGCATCCAGTATGCGGCAGTCCTGTGGGAGAAAATGCCTTGTTGATGCTAGAGGTCAGAGGAGAATGGGCCGACTGATTCAAGCTGATAGAAGAGCAACTTTGACTGAAATAACCACTCGTTACAACCGAGGTCTGCAGCAAAGCATTTGTGAAGCCACAACACACACAACCTTGAGGCGGATGGGCTACAACAGCAGAAGACCCCACCGGGTACCACTCATCTCCACTACAAAGAGGAAAAAGAGGCGACAATTTGCACCAGCTCACCAAAATTGGACAGTTGAAGACTGTAAAAATGTTGCCTGGTCTGATGAGTCTGGATTTCTGTTGAGACATTCAGATGGTAGAGTCAGAATTTGGCGTAAACAGAATGAGAACATGGATCCATCATGCCTTGTTTCCACTGTGCAGGCTGGTGGTGGTGGTGTAATGGTGTGGGGGATGTTTTCTTGGCACACTTTAGGCCCCTTAGTGCCAATTGGGTATGGTTTAAATGCCACGGCCTACCTGAGCATTGTTTCTGCCCATGTCCATCCCTTTATGAGCACCATGTCCCCATCCTCTGATGGCTACTTCCAGCAGGATAATGCACCGTCACAAAGCTCCAATCATTTCAAATTGGTTTCTTGAACATGTCAATGAATTCACTGGACTAAAATGGCCGCCACAGTCTCCAGATCTCAACCCAATAGAGCATCTTTGGGATGTGGTGGAACGGGAGCTTCATGCCCTGGATGTGCAAGATCTGCAAGATGCTCTCCTATCAATATGGCCAACATTTCTAAAGAATGCTTTCAGCACCTTGTTGAATCAATGCCACGTAGAATTAAGGCGAAAGGGGGTCAAACACAGTATTAGTATGGTGTTCCTAATAATCCTTTAGGTGAGTGTAGACAATAATAAAGTTTACATTCTGTGACGATACAAACACATCCAGCAGTTGAGATTCGGTATATCTCGCTTTACTGTACGTCTGAAAGTAGAGCTGGATATAATACACATGACAGCTTTATTTACAGGTTACACTTTACCACATTATCAAGAGTCTGAGGTGAAGAGCGTGTGGAGAACACTAGAGGAACACACTGTTAAGGGACGGATAATGACCCGCCGCTCGTTACCCAGCTCATCAACAGCACATGTGACCTAACAACACGCCTGATACACATCAACACACACGCGTGACACTCTCCTGGGCTGACTCTCGGTTTCATGCAGAAGAACATCTCATTATTCAGGAGCTGTTAATGACCGTCATGGCGCTGCTGAAAACCTGTTTAGGCGCCTTGCTCTGTGTTAGTGGGTGTTCTGTGTGTACATATGGTGTATGATTCTGTATTCTGAGCACTAATCGTGATGACTGCCTATAAACCACTGGAGTTTGAAAATAAGACCAAAAAGTTATTTTAATCAGGACCATTGATCGATATGGGTTCATAAGAGAGACTCATTAGAGTGTGTTAGTGCAGGTACTGTACAGTAAATCATGACATACGTCTTCCAGATCCTCTTCAGGAGTGGCAGGGGTGTGATCTGTGTTATATGACGTCAGGGACGACGTTTCAGAGTCCACGGATTCTTCATCAAATCCAAAATATGTCTCCACAACATGCCTCTGAAAGAGAGAAGCAGCTCTTAAACATCATGTGTTCATAGATCACTCACTAGCCCAGAACAACTCTCTCACGGTGTCCGCCAGTGAAGCCCAAAGTGCCAGAACTCTTCCACCATTAAGAGCATTACCGCAGGTAACTCGAGGTTATTATGAACATTTCTGAACCCATAACAAACATTAAATGACTTCCCGTGTCACTCTTACCATCGTGTTTGTAGGTCATCTCCTGACAGCCGGAGAAATACAGACACACCAGACCGCACAGACACAGGAACAGGGACAGATACAGCACCAGCAGGAAGTACTCGGGCATGCTGGACGGGAATCTGCTCAGTCCAGACTCATGCTTTCAAAAACACCCCCAAACACTCGCTAACCAGCCTCCTCTTCCTCAGTCACAGATGTGTGTGTTACAGCAGTGCTCGAGGAGTTTATAGTGAAGTCTGCTGACTCCACCTCCTTAGCAACAGTTCTGGATAACCAACAACGAAAGCGCAGCCCCCAGCGAACACACACACACACACACACACACCTGACCCCCATCAGAACACAGGACCAGATATCCAATCACTCACACACACACACACACACACACACGCAAACTCATTATCTCATTCATTCAGGAATCTTTTTTTTCCCAATTCAGAACATCCTGAAATGTCCCCAAAGGAGTTTTTGTCAGATTCAGGGGACAATTCCGTTCCCAAATTACAGTAAGTAACTCCAAACACACACACTGAGGGATAGTGTCATCTGCGTACATAGACTTTCAGTTGTTTGGATGACTGACGTATCCTTTAAGACAAGAGAAGAAATCTGGAGAATGCATGAGAAAGGAAAGGTCTCGAGAGCCCAATTAATGAGCCGATGTAAGGGGCGGCTCGCGCTCCTCGGAGGAGACCGTTGCTTAGTGACCGTGTGCATTCGCTTTAGGAGCTAAACTTCCTCAAGCGTGTTTCTGTGAATGAGAGGAGACGCTCACCTTGGGTAACTTGATGTTTTTCCGCCGGTTCTTTTTGTTGATGATCAGCCTGTCCCGTTCCTGAAAGCACATCCAGACGTCACATTAAACACAGAAACACAATTCATTTCACACTGGATCAGCATGAGCCTCGCATTCAAAGAGTTTGGGAGAGGTAAGAAGTCTCTGAGGGTACGTTTACACTAGCCTGGTCCTATTTCATTCGTTCAGAGAGTCTGGCCGCTCTCCATTGACCAGCGTTAACTTCCTTAAAGGCAGGTACTCTGTCGAAGTTTAAAACTATTGGATCTGCCATACGTTTGGTCGTGACATTTGTCATCTCAAACTAGCGCACAACATGCTCGCCATCCTTCTCAGCCACTCCCTCTGTTCACTGATTGGACCGGTTCAAATTTGACCGGAGAAAACCAGAGAATATACCCCAATCAGAGTCAGAGAACTGAAGGAAAATTAACAGAGGAGAACAGGGAGAAGCCAGGCTACATTTACAGGACAGCGATGTACAAAAATGTATGGGTGTTTTCTGCGTTCTCACGGCTCTGTGACTGTAAGCGCTGAGTTCTGCTGCCAGGCCAGTAGATGGTGATGTCTCTGTACAGAAACACCCTGTGTCCATAGACTGAACACTAGGGTCGGGTACCGAAACCCTATATAACCGGTATGTACCAGGCCAAATCAGAACACAGATTTCGGTGCCACTTAAATTCAAACATGCTTTCGCGCTTTGGCTGGCACTGAGCCGGAGACAGACACGCTCAGCGCTCCTCACATATCACCACTATTCAGTGTTTTCAACCAAATCATGTTTATTTTAGGTTTCAGACATTTAAATGCTCATGAGTACTAGCAAAACACACACACTGATGTCAATGGAAGCGGCTAAAACAATCCTTTCAGACAGTTATAACTTGACTACGTGTTTTATTCATATCAGATACACATTATATAGTAACTCTATAGTTTACTCTACTCTTCCCCCAGTTCACCGGTCACTCACTTTTATGTGTTTCGTGAGACGTGGATAAGTTACGTGATGTAAATCCGACAGATCCGATTCTCTGAGGCGCAAACTAACATGGCGCCGCCCATCGTGCAGTATAGATCAACTAACACACATTCACTTACACATATTTGAAAATCAGAATATCATATAGTTCATGACATGGTTAGCAAGTTTGTGAATATTTTGAATAAAAAAGAAAAAGCTAAATAAATCCGATAAAGCTGAGCTGTCATACCGCGCTGTTGTGGCAGCTGTGTGTCATGTGAGAGGAACGACGCATCGCCATGGAAAAAATAAGGCGATGCATTCTAAAATATTTAGCCAGAGATTATGGTCATATTTCTGCTAAAAATAAAGCTGAAGCTTGAAGCTGGTTTGTAGCAGACCAAGAATACAGACGACTGCCGTTATTACTGGAACTGTTATGTAGTAGTTGGGTTAGGTAGCTTTAGTTTTACTGTGAATTTGTTAAGTAAATTGTGTATTGTATTTATTTATATTTATATATTTAAGTATACTTTAAACTTGTAATAAATTGTTCAATTTAAATAATATTTTTTTTTTTTTTTAAGTATCGGTTCAGGCACCGGTACCGTTTTAAAAGTATCGGTTTGGCACCAGTATCGAAAAAAAAAAAAACAATCCCCAACCCTACTAAACACGTAACACACACGCATGACGTCACCATTACTGTAGTTTACATGGAGACAATAACGCTATCGTTTCCAAAACTTGCCCTTTAAAACCTATTTTCAAAAGAGTGCGTTTCCACTTTTAGTTGAACATAGCGTCGTGTAAACGCCCCCTCAATTTCACATTTTAGTAGCTTACACAGAGATGATAACGCTATTATTTCCAAAACTTGCCCTTTGAAACCCGTTTTCAAAAGTTTGTGTTTTCAGGCCCAGAAAACGCAGTTTCCACTTTTAGTTGAACATAGCGTCGTGTAAACTGCCCCTCAGGCTATGTCTATATTAATATGGATAAATAATCTGGAAACCGCATCTTTTTCTCCGTTTTGGTTTTCCGTCATCACTGAGACACATTCTTAACCTGAGCTTTCTGAAGGCACCCTCTGCTCTAACTCTAACCCTAACCCTAACCTAACCTAACCCTAACCTAACCATAACCCTAACCCTAACCCTAACCCTAACCTAACCCTAACCCTAACCCTAACCCTAACTCTAACCCAAGAGGATACATTTGAAAACACGGCATTGAGGAGGGGGCATTTGAAATCGATGAGGCACATTTAGTCATGTGACTCATACTGTACAGACATATACTTTGTACAATCTTCATATTACATTCCTGCAAAGATGACAGAAAATGCTCTCTCAAACAAGAGGGCGACTGTGCTTTAGACCAGGCAATGAGTGGCGATTGAGAGCGGCCTGAACGCTGCAGTAAGAGTTGAGATGCTTTGATAATAAAGTGATCGTGCCAGAAGAATAGCATCAGAACTTCACCGGGTCTGGTCTCTCTGGACCCCAGACTCTTGAACGGTAGTGTGATAGCGCTCTGCTGTTGGTAATACTGTAATATCAGCGTGTGTGTAAACAGAAGCCATGAGGGAAGGGAAGAGAAAATGAGGCTGTAATTCATTTCTAATTAGGCTTGGTCCTAATGAAGTAAACAAACTAATGAACAGACACAGCACTGATTACCAAACACAAGTAATTACAGGGTGAGGCCAACTGGAGAGCAGGCGCACAGCGACACAGAAGGCTAGCAACAGCCGAGTCTCTGGAAATAGATTTAAAAACAACATGAAATCAAAACTGACCAGCTTTACTTTTTTCATCAAACTTTCTAGTCTTATTGAAATGACCATTTATTAACCACGTCAACAAACCTTTCCCTCTCTTCTCTGTCCTCCTCCTTCATCAACTCTAACAGCTGACGATTTTCTTCATTAATGAAACAACAGCCACCAGCGGCCAATTCTCCACACCACAAACACATCTTCACAGCAAACACACACATTCTGCCCTCTTTCTCTGCACTCTCAGTGGCAGAAGTCTCCAAACTCATCCTTTCCAATCATTGTCTGCAGACTCAGAGACAGGATTGTACCGAGGCACAGATCTGGGGAAGTGTACAGAAAAATGTCTGCAGCAATAAAGGTCCCACAGTGGCCTCCATCACCCGTACATGAAGAAGTTAGGGAGCACCAGGACTCTCCCTAGAGCTGAGCGATCGGGGGAGAAGGGCCTTAGTCAGCGAGGTCAAGAGCCCGATGGTCTGACAGAGCTCCAGCGTTTCTCTGAGGAGAGAGGAGAACCTTCCAGAAGAACAGCCATCTCTGCAGCTCTCCACCAATCAGGCCTGTGTGGGGGCGTGGCCAGACGGAAGACACGCCTCAGGAAAAGGCTCATGACAGCCTGTCTGGAGTTTGCCAAACGGCTCCTGAAGAACTCTCAGACTATGAGAAACTAAATTCTCTGGTCTGATGAAACACAGATTGAACTCTGGAGGAAACCATGGTGGTGGTCCAGTGGGTTAAACCATGGAAGTGATATGCAGAAGGTTGCTGGTTCGATCCCAGCGGTCACCACCAGTGTGTCCTTGAGCAAGGCACTTTACTCCATGTTGCTCCAGGGGATTGTCCCTATAATAAGGGCACTGTAAGTCGCTTTGGATAAAAGCGCCAAATGCATAAATGTAAATGTAAACCAGGCTCCGCTCATCCCCTGGCCAATCCCATCCCTACAGCTATCATGGTGGGGGCAGCTAGTCAGGATCAGGGAAAGATGAATCCCTGATGAAGACCTGCTCCAGAGCGCTCTGAAGGTTCATCTCCCAACAGGACAGTGACCCGAAGCTCAGCCAAGAGAACACAGGAGTGGCTCAGACCTGGAGATCTGAACATGGCCGCCGCTCCCCATCCAGCCTGATGGAGCTCGAGAGGTCCTGCACTGAAGAACAGGAGGAACTGCACAAACATAGTGACCCGAGCTTTCAGACTCAGAAACACCTGAGGCTGTGATTGAGCCAAAGGAGCTTCAACAGAGCATTGAGCAAAGATTTCAAACAAACTGCTTTCACATTGTCATTATGGGGTGTTGTTTGTAGAATTGAGGAAACAAATAATAAATTCAAATCTGTTTTGGAATAAGGCTGTAACATAAGCGCTGTGAATACTTTCCAGATGCACTGTCTCTAAACTCCTTACACTAAACCAGGGGTGTCCAATCCTGCTCCTGGAGGGCCACTGTCCCGCAGAGTTTAGCTCCAACCCCAATTAAATACACCTGTACGAGCTAATCAAGCTCTTATTAGGCACACTAGAAACTTCCAGACAGGTGTTGAGGCAAGTTGGAGCTAAACTCTGCAGGACAGTGGCCCTCCAGGACCAACTTTGGACACCCCTGCTCCAGACCTATGAGCGCTCCAGAAACTGCTGTTCTGCTGGTGGATTGACCTGCCCATCTCTACCCGAGTCTTTAGCCACATTCAGACTGTTAACACTTGAGCCATTAAAACCAACACAGACTATTCTATATATTAATTAAAAAATACAGCTTTCTAAGTGTCCTGTGCTGGCCTCACTGGGACTGGTCCCTTGCATACTGTTGCCCTGTGGTTGGTTTGATTGCCTCTATTGCTCTCCTCATTTGTAAGTCACTTCAGATGAAAAGCCTCTGCTTGAAAATTAAATGTCTACAAGATGTGATGTCTTCACACAAGCACTTCCTCTCATTGCAGATATCAGCCTGTGTGTGTGTCTCTGTGTCTCAGAACGAACCTGCGTGAGCTCGTCTATAACGCCGCGCTGCTCACTGATCTGCAAGCGCAGATACTCCACTTCCTGTTGCTCGTGAGCGTGGCTCAGGTCCGTCAGAGAGGTGTGTCTCTTCAGGCCGGCCGGCTGCGAGTTCTGCTGGGATTTCTCCTTCTGAGGACACACAGGGAGAGATTCACTCGGGGCGGTCAGTTCGGGATAACCCGGTCCTATCTCACACACACCTGTTCTGCGTTCTCTCGGCTGAGCGTCTTCAGCTTGTCCTCCATGCGCTGTAGAGTCTGCTGCAGCTCTTCATTCTTCTTATTCAAGCGTTTATTCTTCTCCATGAGAGGCTTCATCTCTCCATCCGTCTCCCGCACTCGTTTCAGCTGTAGGACAGAGAGAGGCGGATCTACATGCAGAACACAAGACCTGTGGATTCAAGTCCTGTCCTAGAGAGTCTGCTACAGGTCACAGATACCAGTATTAGAAAATCAAAAACAGCATAAACCATGAGAACTTAGAGAACGTGGGTGGGGTCTATGCTAATAGGGCGGAGTCTGTCAGCAGTTGTGGGTGGGGTCTATGCTAATAGGGCGGAGTCTGTCAGTGGCTATGGTGGGGTCTATGCTAATAGGGCGGAGTCTGTCAACAGTCATGGGTGGGGTCTATGCTTATAGGGCGGAGTCTGTCAGTGGCTATGGTGGGGTCTATGCTAATAGGGCGGAGTCTGTCAGTGGCTATGGTGGGGTCTATGTTAATAGGGCAGAGTCTGTCAGCAGTCACGGGCTTGGTCTATGTTAATAGGGCGGATTCTGTCAGGAATCATGGGTGGGGTCTATGCTAATAGTGCAGAGTCTGTCAGTGGCTATGGTGGGGTCTATGCTAATAGGGTGGAGTCTGTCAGCAGTCATGGGCAGGGTCTATGCTAATAGGATGGAGTCTGTCAACAGTTATGGGTGGGGTCTATGCTAATAGGGCAGAGTCTGTCAACAGTCATGGGTGGGGTCTATGCTAATAGGACGGAGTCTGTCAACAGTTATGGGTGGGGTCTATGCTAATAGGGCAGAGTCTGTCAGGAATCATGGGTGGGGTCTATGCTAATAGGGCAGAGTCTGTCAGCAGTCATGGGTGGGGCCTATGCTAATAGGGCAGAGTCTGTCAGCAGTCATGGGTGGGGCCTATGCTAATAGGGCAGAGTCTGTCAGCAGTCATGGGCAGGGTCTATGCTAATAGGGCGGAGTCTGTCAGCAGTCATGGGCAGGGTCTATGCTAATAGGGCAGAGTCTGTCAGGAATCATGGGTGGGGTCTATGCTAATAGGGCAGAGTCTGTCAGGAATCATGGGTGGGGCCTATGCTAATAGGGCAGAGTCTGTCAGCAGTCATGGGTGGGGTCTATGCTAATAGGACGGAGTCTGTCAACAGTTATGGGTGGGGTCTATGCTAATAGGGCAGAGTCTGTCAACAGTCATGGGTGGGGTCTATGCTAATAGGACGGAGTCTGTCAACAGTTATGGGTGGGGTCTATGCTAATAGGGCAGAGTCTGTCAGGAATCATGGGTGGGGTCTATGCTAAAAGGGCAGAGTCTGTCAGCAGTCATGGGTGGGGTCTATGCTAATAGGTCAGAGTCTGTCAGCAGTCATGGGTGGGGCCTATGCTAATAGGGCAGAGTCTGTCAGCAGTCATGGGTGGGGCCTTTGCTAATAGGGCGGAGTCTGTCAGCAGTCATGGGTGGGGCCTATGCTAATAGGGCGGAGTCTGTCAGCAGTCATGGGTGGGGCCTATGCTAATAGGGCGGAGTCTGTCAGCAGTCATGGGTGGGGCCTATGCTAATAGGGCAGAGTCTGTCAGCAGTCATGGGTGGGGCCTTTGCTAATAGGGCGGAGTCTGTCAGCAGTCATGGGTGGGGCCTTTGCTAATAGGGCGGAGTCTGTCAGCAGTCATGGGTGGGGCCTATGCTAATAGGGCGGAGTCTGTCAGCAGTCATGGGCAGGGTCTATGCTAATAGGGCGGAGTCTGTCAACAGTTATGGGTGGGGTCTATGCTAATAGGGCAGAGTCTGTCAACAGTCATGGGCAGGGTCTATGCTAATAGGGCAGAGTCTGTCAGCAGTCGTGGGCAGGGTCTATGCTAATAGGGCAGAGTCTGTCAGCAGTCATGGGCAGGGTCTATGCTAATAGGGCGGAGTCTGTCAACAGTTATGGGTGGGGTCTATGCTAATAGGGCAGAGTCTGTCAACAGTCATGGGCGGGGCCTATGCTAATAGGGCAGAGTCTGTCAACAGTCATGGGCGGGGTCTATGCTAATAGGGCAGAGTCTGTCAGCAGTCGTGGGCGGAGCCTAAACATACCTGATGTCACAAAAGCTAACACTATGTGCTTGTTCTGAGACACTGTTTATGATTTATGGGGAATAAAAGAGGAGTGGTGGGTTTTCATCAGTATAGGGTGGTTGTGTACACACACTGCCGACACACAATGTTCAAGAAAGAATGAATTTTGCATTTTAGGTCCTCTTTAGTAATAGTATTTGCATTTTTTTTGTTTTGTGTGTGTCACTGTAACGCGAGGAGGCAACAACCAGAGGAAACTACAAAAGAACTACAAAGATGGCAGAACAGAAAACAGGAAGTTCAGGGAACACAGAGAGCATGTGACTGACTCTAATGTGAGTGTGTGTGTGTGTGTGTGTGTGTGTGTGTGTACCAGTTCGTTCCTCTCGTCTGACAGCAGTGTGTGTGGGAGTGTGTGTGTGTGTGTGTGTGTACCAGTTTGTTCCTCTCGTCTGACAGCAGTGTGTGTGTGAGTGTGTGTGTGTGTGTACCAGTTCATTCCTCTCGTCTGACAGCAGTGTGTGTGTTAGTGTGTGTGTGTGTGTGTGTGTGTGTGAGTACCAGTTCGTTCCTCTCATCTGACAGCAGTGTGTTCCTGTCCTCTAGTTTCCGGATGACGGCCTGCAGCTCCGCGATCTTCAGCTGGAACCGCCGCACGTCCCTCTCCTCCACCTCCTGTGAATGGATCAGCGTGTGTGAGTGTGTGTGGACTCTGAGATGTGGCCCGTGCTCATGTCCAGAACAGACCTGGTTCAGGGCGGAGTCCGTGTTGTCCCCGAGGGGCGGCACCAGCTCTCTCTTGGGACTCCCATGATGCCGCTCGGCCTCCTCTCTCTGCAGAAGGAGACGCTGCGTCTGTCCCGCCTGCACACCCAGCTCTCGCTCCAGCGACAGCACCACCCGATCCCTGCTCTTCAGCTCCTCCATCTCACACACACACACACACACACACACACACACTTTCTATTTGTAATTACACCTTTTGCGTTCAGGTCAGCTTTGACCCTTGTCTTTACTGATCGGACATGGGTTGAGTTTAACAATATTTAAGTCCCCCTGTGGTGAAGGTGGAGTTTCAGACAACGAGTGCTCATCAGCCAACACCATTTCAGTCAGTGAACCAAAGACAGTCACGGTTTGAAATCGCTGGTGTTTCTGATGTAGCCAATCACGTCATGAGGGGGCGGGGCTTTAGCATATCATTAACTATTCTCTGAAGCAGTGGGTGGATCCTCAAGAGAAGCAGGTTATCCCGCTATATTCTGTTGAAAAATCGGGTACATTTAGCAGTATAGCAGGTGAATTATGTATATTATGTACCCCGATCAGGCATAACATTATGATCGGTGAATAACACTGATGATCTCCTGTTAGTGGGTGGGATATATTAGGCAGCAAGTGAACATTTTGTCCTCAGAGTTGATGTGTTAGAAGCAGGAAAAATGGGCAAGCGTAAGGATTTGAGCGAGTTTGACAAGGGCCAGATTGTGACGGCTAGACGACTGGATCAGAGCATCTCCATAACTGCAGCTCTTGTGGGGTGAAGGACCAGCTGTTCCCGGTCTGCAGTGGTCAGTCTCTATCAAAAGTGCTCAGAGGAAGGACCAGTGGAGAACCGGCCACAGGGTCATGGAGGACCAGTGGAGAACCGGCCACAGGGTCATGAAGGACCAGTGGAGAACCGGCCACAGGGTCATGAAGGACCAGTGGAGAACCGGCCACAGGATCATGGAGGACCAGTGGAGAACCGGCCACAGGGTCATGAAGGACTAGTGGAGAACCGGCCACAGGGTCATGAAGGACCAGTGGAGAACCGGCCACAGGGTCATGAAGGACCAGTGGAGAACCGGCCACAGGGTCATGAAGGACCAGTGGAGAACCGGCCACAGGGTCATGAAGGACCAGTGGAGAACCGGCCACAGGGTCATGAAGGACCAGTGGAGAACCGGCCACAGGGTCATGAAGGACCAGTGGAGAACCGGCCACAGGGTCATGGAGGACCAGTGGAGAACCGGCCACAGGGTCATGAAGGACCAGTGGAGAACCGGCCACAGGGTCATGAAGGACCAGTGGAGAACCGGCCACAGGGTCATGGAGGACCAGTGAAGAACCGGCCACAGGGTCATGGAGGACCAGTGGAGAACCGGCCACAGGGTCATGAAGGACCAGTGGAGAACCGGCCACAGGGTCATGAAGGACCAGTGGAGAACCGGCCACAGGGTCATGAAGGACCAGTGGAGAACCGGCCACAGGGTCATGGAGGACCAGTGGAGAACCGGCCACAGGGTCATGAAGGACCAGTGGAGAACCGGCCACAGGGTCATGAAGGACCAGTGGAGAACCGGCCACAGGGTCATGGAGGACCAGTGGAGAACCGGCCACAGGGTCATGAAGGACCAGTGGAGAACCGGCCACAGGGTCATGGAGGACCAGTGGAGAACCGGCCACAGGGTCATGAAGGACCAGTGGAGAACCGGCCACAGGGTCATGGAGGACCAGTGGAGAACCGGCCACAGGGTCATGGAGGACCAGTGGAGAACCGGCCACAGGGTCATGAAGGACCAGTGGAGAACCGGCCACAGGGTCATGGAGGACCAGTGGAGAACCGGCCACAGGGTCATGAAGGACCAGTGGAGAACCAGCCACAGGGTCATGAAGGACCAGTGGAGAACCGGCCACAGGGTCATGAAGGACCAGTGGAGAACCGGCCACAGGGTCATGGAGGACCAGTGGAGAACCGGCCACAGGGTCATGAAGGACCAGTGGAGAACCGGCCACAGGGTCATGAAGGACCAGTGGAGAACCGGCCACAGGGTCATGGGAGGCTGAGGCTCATTGATGCCCGTGTGGTCGATCAAACAGACGAGCTACTGGAGCTCAAACTGCTCCAGAAGTTAATGCTGGTTCTGATAGAAAGGGCACAGAATACACAGAGCATCTCAGTTTGAGGAGCACAACAATGAGTTTGAGGTCCAAATTCCCCAGATCTCAATCCAATTGAGCATCTGTGGGATGTGCCGAACAAACAAGTCCGATCCATGGAGGCTCCACCTCACATCTGCTAACATCTTGCTGCCAGATCCCACAGCACACCTTCTAGAGAAGTCCATCAGAGACGGGTCAGGGGGACCAACACAATCAAAAGGTCATAATGTTATGCCTGATCGGTGTATATTATGATGAACTATATGCCTTTCTCCACTGACAGATGTTCAAAGTGTTTCTAAGGATACTGAAGGCAAGCAAATGGGCTAATTTGCATACTCATGGATCTGTGCATACTAAAGGAAGACAGGGTGTAGAGTTACATCAAGCTATTTTAAGGCAAACGTTTACAAATGTGAATTTGTTGATCAAGAGTGTGTGATCGACTACAGGGGGACTTGAGTAAGGCCTCTCACCAGTCTGCGGATCTCCCTCTCACTCTCGCGTTTGATTCTCTGGATCTCCTCGTGATGGGCCTGATGGGCCACCCTGAGATCGGCTGCTCTGGCCCGGTCCGCCTGCAGGGCGTTGGCCAGCGCCTCCTCCGCCTGCCTCCGGGTCGTCTTGGCCTCCTGCAGCTCCTGCGCGAGCCTGAGCTTCTCCGCCTCGCAGCTGCGGCGCGCCTCCTCCCGCGCCTCCTCCTTCAGGGCGTTGCGCAGCTCACTGCTGGCTCCGTCCCGCAGCACACACACCAGCGCCTGCAGCCGGGCCAGCTCTGTGTCGCGGAGCCGGGCCGCCCGGGCCAGCTCGGCCTCGTGCTGGCGGGACAGGCTCTCTCTGGCGGCCGCCACCTCGCGCTGCTTCTCCTCGTGGAGCTTGACCCGCAGCTCTGTGAGCGCCACCGCGTGCTTGTGCTGCTCCGTCTCCCGCTGGGCCCGCAGCTCCTGCAGCCGCTCCCGCAGCTTCCCCACCTGCACACACACACACACACACACACATAGCCCTCAATCTGACTCCCCCTGAAACTGCCTCATCGACACGGCATCCTCAATAAACCCGTATTGCCTCCGATATTTCGAATATTACGATCTATTATGACCTCTGACCTGTAAAGTTTCCAGAATAATAATAATCATACGCTGTTTGTTAATTGGCCAGAGGAGAACTGCCCCCCCGACTGAGCCTGGTTTCTCCCAAAGTTTTTTTTCCTCCATTCTGCTCCTGATGGGGTTTGGGTTTTCTTGCCACTGTCGCCTCTGGCTTGGCTTGCTCAGTTGGGGACACTACATGTTCAACTAAATATCCAAATAAATCTAATTATTAAACTAAATTAACCATATAAACTAAATTACTGATCTAAAGCCCACACTGTCACTGTATGATAATTGAAATGAACTGATGACATCAGCGTTTTCTCCAGAATGGCTATACAGCTGAATAAAATTATGCTGCATTATTTTCCTGTTTAACACTGTAAATCTGCTGTGAGACAATCTGCATTGTTAAAAGCGCTATATAAATAAAGTTGACTTGACTGAATCCGTTTAGCGGTTATAGCACAGAGAACGCAAGAGTCAAACCACATTGCTTCATGGGAACGGGTGGAGTGTGTGTGCCATACCTTGCCTCTTTCCTGCTGCAGCTCATTCTGGATGTCACTCAGTCTGCTCTTCAGCTCCTCATTGGCTGTCTGCAGAGTCTCTGCTTCCTGTTTCCCTCGGCTCTTTTTGGGAGGCGGGGCCGAGGTGGGCGTGGTCGCAGCCATCCTCCCCAAATGCTGCTTTTCCAGTCAAATCTCCCTCTGACCCGTGTGTGTCTGCGCTGCCGGCCTCATGGTGTGGTTCTGCTGGAGCAGAGAGAGTCAGGATTCAGTGAGAGGAGGGTGTGGCCCTCACACATGCTCACACACTCCCAAACACACACACACACACACACACACACACACGCTCCCAAACACACACACACACACACGCTCACACACTCCCAAACACACACACACACACACACACACGCTCACACACTCCCGAACACACACATACACGCTCACACACTCCCAAACACACACACACACACACACACACACACACACTCCCAATCACACTCCCCATGAGTCTGTCTACAGTCAGGTTCAAGTCCCCACCAGGCTAGAAAAACATGTACACACGCACACACACATGCTCACACACTCCCAAACACACACACACACACACATGCTCACACACTCCCAAACACACACACACACACACACACACATGCTCACACACTCCCAAACACACACACACACACACACACACACACACACACACACGCTCACACACTCCCAAACACACACGGTCCCAACACACATACAGATGCTCACGGGCTACAGTTACTCACACAATCCCAAACACACACACACACACACACACACACACACACACACACACACACACACACACACACACACACACACACACATCCTCAGACACTCCCAAACACACACACACACACACACTCCCAAACACACACATGCTCACTGGCTACAGTTACACGCACACTCCCAAACACACGGTCCGACACACACGTGCCATTTGTTCACTGGAATTCAGCTCCAGTGTGTTTGGTGTGTTTGTGCCTCCATCTTGTGGAGCCTCATGGTACTACTATACTGTAGATGCAACAAGTGTGTGTGAGTGTGTGTGTGTGTGTGTGTGTGTGTGTGTGTGTGTGTGTGTGAGTGTGTGTGTGAGAGAGAGAGTGTGTGTGTGTGGGCATGTTTTTGTGAAATATCAGGACACAAATGTGTATAATGACATGGGTATTACAAAAAGAGGGAGGAATATGAGGACGTTCCCCATGTCCTCACTTTTCAAAATGCTTATAAATCACAGAATGAGGTTTTTTTCACAGAAAGTGAACTGCACAGTCTCCTGTGAGGGCTAGGTTTAGGGGCAGGGGCAGTGTGTGTGTGAGTGTGTGTGAGTGTGTGTGTGTGTGTGTGTGTGTGTGTGTGTGTGTGTGTGTGTGTGTGTGTGTGTGTGTGTGTGATGGGTAGGTTTAGGGGCAGTGTGTGTGTGTGTGTGTGTGTGTGTGTGTGTGTGTGTGTGTGTGTGTGTGTGTGTGTGTGTGTGTGTAGGTTTAGGGGCAGTGTGTGTGTGTGTGTGTGTGTGTGTGTGTGTGTGTGTGTGTGTGTGTGTGTGATGGGTAGGTTTAGGGGCAGTGTGTGTGTGAGTGTGTGTGAGTGTGTGTGTGTGTGTGTGTGTGTGTGTGTGTGTGTGTGTGTGTGTGTGTGTGTGTGTGTGTGTGTGTGTGTGTGTGATGGGTAGGTTTAGGGGCAGTGTGTGTGTGTGTGTGTGTGTGTGTGTGTGTGTGTGTGTGTGTGTGTGTGTGATGGGTAGGTTTAGGGGCAGTGTGTGTGTGTGTGTGTGTGTGTGTGTGATGGGTAGGTTTAGGGGCAGTGTGTGTATGTGTGTGTGTGTGTGTGTGTGTGATGGGTAGGTTTAGGGGCAGTGTAAGGGGATAGAAAATATGGTTTGTACGGTATAAAAACCATTACGCCTATGGAATGTCCTCACATTTCACAAAAACAAACGTGTGTGTGTTTGAGTGTGTGTCAGAGAATAAGAGAGTGTGTGAGTGCGTGTGTGTGTGTGTGTGTGTGTGTGTGTGTATTGCACAATGATCAGGTGATGCCCATAGTCTTAAAATGGCCAAATATTAACTCATTAATCAACCTCGCTGATATCACTAATCTAACACACACACACACACACACACACACACACACACTGTATCTGGAGAATGAACAGCACTAGAGCCTGTTATATGGACTGGAATATTAACTTCAATGCGATACCTTGAAGAATATCATTATGCGATAGCAATTGCCTCATGTTTGTGATGATTTGGGTAATTAATAGCTTCACAGCTCAGGGACGCTTCATCACTGAGACAAGCAGACAGTCAATAATAAACTAATTACAAAACACAGCACAAATGAAGAGATTAGAATAAAGAGACGTACGATTCTCAGGTGAGCTCAGGTGTGCAGTACCACAGAACTTAAACTCATTCAGTGTAGGGTCATTCTCCGGCTGTAGTGAAGCGAGAGCACCAGAGGCCAGCTGGGACACTTCCCAACACTGTTACATCATATATCTCACATTTCATGAAGCTATTGTGTCTGAAACTAAAACTTTCCCCAGATAATAGCAAGCCCTGGGCTCCTGACCCACTGAAGAGACGGCTGGAGGTGTGTGTTTCTGTCCGGCTATACAGACGTCCAGTGTGAGGAACTCTCGAACCGGTAATGTGAGACAGGCTTGAGGGATTAAACACATCTTAAAGATTGTGTTCCTCAGCCAAAAAGTTTTTGCAAAGTTGTTTCAGTTTCTTTCATGCACAATGCCAGAGCTAAGGACAGTCTCAGTGTTTAGGCCTGTGCTAAATGATTTCCGGCCTATAACTCCTGTATTGAGGAAAACCATGAAGTGAGTTTGGCAGATCCACACAGAGATAGAGGTGTAGACGGGTAAAGCTCACTCCCCTGATCTCAGAGATAGAGGTGTAGACGGGTAAAGCTCACTCCCCTGATCTCAGAGATAGAGGTGTAGACGGGTAACGCTCACTCCCCTGATCTCAGAGATAGAGGTGTAGACGGGTAACGCTCACTCCCCTGATCTCAGAGATAGAGGTGTAGACGGGTAACGCTCACTCCCCTGATCTCAGAGATAGAGGTGTAGACGGGTAAAGCTCACTCCCCTGATCTCAGAGATAGAGGTGTAGACGGGTAACGCTCACTCCCCTGATCTCAGAGATAGAGGTGTAGATGGGTAAAGCTCACTCCCCTGATCTCAGAGATAGAGGTGTAGATGGGTAACGCTCACTCCCCTGATCTCAGAGATAGAGGTGTAGATGGGTAAAGCTCACTCCCCTGATCTCAGAGATAGAGGTGTAGACGGGTAACGCTCACTCCCCTGATCTCAGAGATAGAGGTGTAGACGGGTAACGCTCACTCCCCTGATCTCAGAGATAGAGGTGTAGACGGGTAACGCTCACTCCCCTGATCTCAGAGATAGAGGTGTAGACGGGTAACGCTCACTCCCCTGATCTCAGAGATAGAGGTGTAGACGGGTAAAGCTCACTCCCCTGATCTCAGAGATAGAGGTGTAGACGGGTAACGCTCACTCCCCTGATCTCAGAGATAGAGGTGTAGACGGGTAACGCTCACTCCCCTGATCTCAGAGATAGAGGTGTAGACGGGTAAAGCTCACTCCCCTGATCTCAGAGATAGAGGTGTAGATGGGTAAAGCTCACTCCCCTGATCTCAGAGTTAGAGGTGTAGACGGGTAAAGCTCACTCCCCTGATCTCAGAGTTAGAGGTGTAGACGGGTAAAGCTCACTCCCCTGATCTCAGAGATAGAGGTGTAGACGGGTAACGCTCACTCCCCTGATCTCAGAGTTAGAGGTGTAGACGGGTAAAGCTCACTCCCCTGATCTCAGAGATAGAGGTGTAGACGGGTAACGCTCACTCCCCTGATCTCAGAGATAGAGGTGTAGATGGGTAACGCTCACTCCCCTGATCTCAGAGATAGAGGTGTAGATGGGTAAAGCTCACTCCCCTGATCTCAGAGATAGAGGTGTAGACGGGTAACGCTCACTCCCCTGATCTCAGAGATAGAGGTGTAGACGGGTAAAGCTCACTCCCCTGATCTCAGAGATAGAGGTGTAGACGGGTAACGCTCACTCCCCTGATCTCAGAGATAGAGGTGTAGACGGGTAAAGCTCACTCCCCTGATCTCAGAGATAGAGGTGTAGACGGGTAAAGCTCACTCCCCTGATCTCAGAGTTAGAGGTGTAGACGGGTAAAGCTCACTCCCCTGATCTCAGAGATAGAGGTGTAGACGGGTAAAGCTCACTCCCCTGATCTCAGAGTTAGAGGTGTAGACGGGTAAAGCTCACTCCCCTGATCTCAGAGTTAGAGGTGTAGACGGGTAAAGCTCACTCCCCTGATCTCAGAGATAGAGGTGTAGACGGGTAACGCTCACTCCTCTGATCTCAGAGATAGAGGTGTAGACGGGTAACGCTCACTCCCCTGATCTCAGAGATAGAGGTGTAGATGGGTAACGCTCACTCCCCTGATCTCAGAGATAGAGGTGTAGATGGGTAAAGCTCACTCCCCTGATCTCAGAGATAGAGGTGTAGACGGGTAACGCTCACTCCCCTGATCTCAGAGATAGAGGTGTAGACGGGTAAAGCTCACTCCCCTGATCTCAGAGATAGAGGTGTAGACGGGTAACGCTCACTCCCCTGATCTCAGAGATAGAGGTGTAGACGGGTAAAGCTCACTCCCCTGATCTCAGAGATAGAGGTGTAGACGGGTAAAGCTCACTCCCCTGATCTCAGAGATAGAGGTGTAGACGGGTAAAGCTCACTCCCCTGATCTCAGAGATAGAGGTGTAGACGGGTAACGCTCACTCCCCTGATCTCAGAGATAGAGGTGTAGACGGGTAAAGCTCACTCCCCTGATCTCAGAGATAGAGGTGTAGACGGGTAAAGCTCACTCCCCTGATCTCAGAGTTAGAGGTGTAGACGGGTAAAGCTCACTCCCCTGATCTCAGAGATAGAGGTGTAGACGGGTAAAGCTCACTCCCCTGATCTCAGAGATAGAGGTGTAGACGGGTAACGCTCACTCCTCTGATCTCAGGGAGCGCTCTGGCCGTCTTAGCCTCTGTGTTAGAGCGTCCGACTCCCACGCCGGAGACCCGGGTTCAAGCAAGACCCGCTCAGGAGACCCGGGTTGAAGACCCGCTCAGAGAGAGGCGAGCAGGACCAGTGGAGGGGTTACTGAGGCACACATCATCTTATCCTAAAGCTTTATTCAGAGACTCTTAATTCAATGAAGACACACACCATATTAACACAGGGTTAGCGTCTGATGTATGTCCTCTCCCCTGAGCTCTTTCCTCTTCACTAATGAGTTTATGATCAGTGAGAAACACTTCTGATTATAATATTCTGATGACAAGAGGACCGAGCTCTCAAACACTCAAACACACCGTCGCTCCAGTCAGAGATTAATGCTGACAGGACAAAGGAGATCATTATGAGCACAAAACATCCATCCATCCATCCATCATCTTCCACTTATCTGGTGCCGGGTCGCGGGGGCAGCAGTCTAAGCAGAGACGCCCAGACTTCCCTCTCTCTAGCCACTTCCTCCAGCTCTTCTGGGGGAACCCCGAGGCATTCCCAGGCCAGCCGGGAGACATAATCCCTCCAGCGTGTCCTAGGTCTTCCCCGGGGCCTCCTCCTGGTGGGACGTGCCTGGAACACCTCCCCGGGAAGGCGTCCAGGAGGCATCCGAAATAGATGCCCGAGCCACCTCAGCTGGCTCGTCTCGATGTGGAGGAGCAGCGGCTCTACTCCGAGTTCCTCCTGAGTGACCGAGCTCCTCACCCTATCTCTAAGGGAGCGCCCAGCCACCCTACGGAGAAAGCTCATTTCGGCCGCCTGTATCCTGGATCTTTGATCCACAGCTCATGACCATAGGTGAGAGTAGGAACGTAGATCGACCGGTAAATTGAGAGCTTTGCCTTACAGCTCAGCTCCTTCTTTACTACAGACCGGTACATCGACCGCATTACTGCAGAAGCTGCACCGATCCGTCTGTCAATCTCCCGTTCCATCCTTCCCTCACTCGTGGACAAGACCCCAAGATACCTGAACTCCTCCACTTGAGGCAGGAACTCTCCACCCACCTGAAGTGGGCAATCCACCCTTTTCCGACTGAGAACCATGGCCTCGGACTTGGAGGTGCTGATTCTCATCCCAGCCTCTTCACACTCGGCTGCAAACCGTCCCAGTGCTGAAGGTCCTGGTCTGAGGAGGCCAACACGACAACATCATCTGCAAAAAGCAGTGATGAAATCGTATGGTCCCCAAACCGGACACTCTCCGGCCCCTGGCTGCGCCTAGAAATTCTGTCCATAAAAATTATGAACAAAACCGGTGACAAAGGGCAGCCCTGCCGGAGTCCAACATGCACCGGGAACAAGTCTGACTTACTGCCGGCAATGCGGACCAAGCTCTAGCTCCGGTCGTACAGGAAAAATTTAGGATGCACTTGGCTGGAAACTGAAGCCCAAAATAGCTTATTTTAAAAACGCATACTATATATATATATATATATATATATATATATATATATATATATATATATATATATATATATATATAAAACTTGCTTGAATTTAATGGATCTGAAATTAAAAATCACAAACCAATAGAATAATCAAACGTTTATTAAGAGTTACATAACAAAACCTAAAATATTTTTAACAATAAATATAAATAATAATACCTAATAATATTATTCTTCAAGTGTTATGTTCCATCAAATAAAAAAGTTTTTTAACAGATCCACAATTATCTGAATAACTGCACAAAATCACAGAATGGCAGTGGGCCTCTATTCTGCTGCTGCATGTAAAACAATTTTTACTTACATTTTAAATTGCTGTGCAAAACAATGCAAAACAAAGCAACTTTGGTGTGTCCTCATCTGAAACTTTAAAATACTTCCATACCGCTGACATGCTTAATCTTTGATATGCAGACGCGTGATAACAGCTCGACTGTGAGGGAAACCGAAACCGCTTGCGCACGGATGGGAGGGGCGGGTGACATTCATTTTCGGTTTACGTTTTCGGCTGTTTTTTTTATTTCGGCCCGAAACTGATAATGCCATTTTCGGCGGCCAAAATTTCGGTGCACCCCTACTTGAGTCAATGGCCATAAAATAGTTGATAAACCCCAGAAGTCCTTAACACATCTAACACACACACACACACACACACACACACTCACACACACTTGTCTCCCAGATGTCCAGCAGATTCTGCAAGAAACTTCAAAGTCAAGTTCTCTAGTGAAACTGCATGGGGAATCAAGCCTCAGTTTTGAGAAGCTGAGAGTCAAACACACAATGACTCTGAACTCTTTTCCTCACTCACACACACACACACACACACACACACACACACACAGAGCCTCTCATGAGTGTGCTCTTTGTGTTTTAACAGAGCAGACTCACAAACACCAGCGTTATAATTGATAACGTACATTAAAACCCTAGAATTACTTACTGTGAATAAAACAAAAACTGAAACAAATTCAAACTAAATACATCACAACACCCAGCCAAACTCAGTCCAGCAGTGTCAGAGAACAACAGCTCCAGTCATCCCTGCTGACCTTTGAGACGTTAATGCCCTGATATCTGAAGAACAGCGGTGTGTTATCTCAGCATATTCAAATGAATGGAGCCGCTCGCTGGTCATGTGACGCTGTGAGACATGCAGTCTGTCTGTAAACCTCTCGTGGAGAGTTAGAGTAAGCAGATTAAAGCTTTTCAGGTTTCACTGGCTGTGGAAAGTTCTGTTAGGGTGTAACGGTGGCGGTGTTGACACTGCAAATGCCACTGTGTGTGTGTAAGGGTTGAGACGTCCGGGATCTTACTGAAGTCCCTCAGATAATGAAGTGTAAAGAGAGAGAGGATCAAAACAGGCGCATTTTAATTATTGTCCCCTTAGTTCCAGTGAAAGGAACTCTTAATGTTCACCAAGACATTTTGGACAATTTCATGCTCCCAACTTTGTGGGAAGAGTTTGGGGACGGCCCCTTCCTGTCCCAAATATCCAAAATGATCTTTATAGAGGAAAACTCTTATTAAAATGTTCTCCACACTGAGTTTGCTCTATTTTGAAAGCCACAGCAGAAGTGCATCTCTATTGTGCGTCTCTAAGACACATCAGTCATTATACAGTCAATGATTCAGCCACTTGCTTCTTTACTGAGTTAATGAATGACTGGGAGACTCATTAAGTCATTAAGACTGTGACTTAATATTGTTTAATATTTAAAAATATCACTTTGTTTTTACCACTACTTCATATTTCTCTATTGAACATTAAAAAGGTATGCCTCTGAGCAGCGTTAAACCCTGTGTAAGTACATCTACATGCAGCTTGTGCCACTGTCATTCATTGCTTTATTTATTTTATTAATGGAATTTGACATAAAACATGACACATTTAATAGGGTTAGAAAAACTGAAAAATACACCTGAAATCAACTTAAGAGATTTACTATCAAATATTGTCCCTTCATGGAAGAGAGGAATGTGAAGCGCCTCAGAAAGCCCTGCTGAAATACAGCATGATTTGCACGCTGGTGGACCTGCATGTGTTGTCTTTTGGGTGCTGGTGTGATCCCAGCAAGACCACAACAAAACTTGCATATGTGTATGACGTTTCTTACTGTGTATTCGTAGCTAAAGACCAAGACAATTTTCCAAATCCATACAGAGCAAAAGTAACACTGAAGCAATGTTGCAGTTAGTGAATTAAAGTAGATTCACACTACACGTGATGATTGAGCATTAGTGATGAACACCTGCGGTTAACAAGCAGAATCACTGAAGATAAGAGGAACAACAAGAGCAGAAAAAAAGAGAAGAGACAACAACAACTACAACTGACTCACAGCCACACAGCCTTCGATGAAATCAATATCTCAAACAACTCCATAAACAACATTACCATATTAACTTATTACAAACCAGTTTGACTTTCTTTCTTTCATATGGTGCATGTACAAAGGTTGTTGAGTTCATTTAGTTGGGCTATTGGCCATTGACTTTGGTTGAATTAATTCTCTTTCAGCAATTGTTGAAAGCGCATGCGATCACTATTTTCAACAATATGTCATGCTCCTGAGTCCTGACTGCAGTGACATTATGGAGGGACATGGTGAAGAAAAAAAAATGAGATGGGAGGAAAAAACATTTGGCAATGCTTTCGCATTCGCTCAAAAAAAAAATCCGCTTTCCCTGCTTATGATTATGCTTTTATTAGGCATTTTTCTTTTCATATCTCTAAAAGTTTATGTTTTGAGATGAACACAAGCTCTTTTTAACAGTGTGCGGATCTTTTGAAACAGGAGACAATTCCTTTAAAGCTTTGAAACGTTTTACCAGTGCCATCGATTA
The DNA here is from genome assembly GCA_033150135.1 of Gobio occitaniae. Classification (NCBI taxonomy): domain Eukaryota; kingdom Metazoa; phylum Chordata; class Actinopteri; order Cypriniformes; family Gobionidae; genus Gobio; species Gobio occitaniae. Next base: position 67,678 of record JARQWZ010005093.1, read on the forward strand.
ATAATGTAATCACAACTAAAACATTTAGATTTTAGGGAGCAAAAGAAATTACAGTTATAATCATATAATTCAATAAATCATATGTTTTAACCTTATATTGTTTTCCTTTACAACATTAATGTGTTAAATATAGAAATATGCAAGCAAAATTAAAACAATGACAGCTGGCCTACTCACACTCAACCCGCAAGACCAGCTTCCCCAGCTCCGTTTCGCTTGAGGACATACATAAAGCATAAACCAGTCTGGACCAGCCTGGACTTCCTGCTGGTTTATGACGATTTTTCAGACGTGGACGACACTGATCTATGCAAAACCCCCTTTAGAACCTTTCCTTTTAAAGAGGATCTATTGTGCCCTTTCTCAGAGTCTTGATGTTGTTTCTGGCTCTACTAGAGCAGGTTTTCCTGTTTGAGTGTTGATTATTCCTCATATTCTCCATTGTTGTGGCTCCTCTCTTCCCAGTCTGTCAGTAACGCTCTGTTTACTTCCTGTCTCTATGAAGCCCCTCCTTCTGAAAAGCACACTGTGCACTGATTGGTCGGCTGGAGCAGTGTGTTGTGATTGGTTTTTAGGAAATGTCCCGCCCCTTACCATAAGTTTCAACACACGACTAACTAACTCAACCAGGCCCCGCCCCTTTATTCTGCATATTAATTATTTAAATGAGGAATATTGTGATGTGTCGGTTCCCGGAAGAAACTCAAGATGGAGGCGTTTGAGGAGTTCAGAAACACTGATAGAGAAGAACACATCACACACTGAAGACAGATGAAGATGGGAAACAGCAGAGTAGCTCTTTAAAGGTAGGGAGACAATTTCAGAGAGGCTAGCAATAGCGAGCTAGCTTTGAAAGCATGAGATCTCTAGAAAGCATCTCTAAAGCCACGCCTCCTTCAAAACACATGAACGCCAGCCAGAGTCTGCAAAGGGTCCCGAGACGAGAGATGGTGATTAACTACCTCATGTCTCAAAGCACATAACACCATAATAATCAACTTAATCAACCTACAGAGCTCTAGTTGTGCCACCTGACTGCTGCACTTTCATTTCGGCGTTGATAGAGTTGACATGGAACTGCATAAATCTGAGACGAGTATAACTGTTACGGTTAGAACTGATGATCAATAAATGTCCCGGGGGCGGGGTTATGCTAATGTCGACTACAGCAACTCTTCCTCTCCTCTACATGTTCCCGGGGGCGGGGTTATGCTAATGTCGACTACAGCAACTCTTCCTCTCCTCCACATATTCCCGAGGGCGGGGTTATGCTAATGTCGACTACAGCAGCTCTTCCTCTCCTCCACATGTTCCCGGGGGCGGGGTTATGCTAATGTCGACTACAGCAACTCTTCCTCTCCTCCACATATTCCCGGGGGCGGGGTTATGCTAATGTCGACTACAGCAACTCTTCCTCTCCTCCACATGTTCCCGGGGGCGGGGTTATGCTAATGTCCACTACAGCAACTCTTCCTCTCCTCTACATGTTCCCGGGGGCGGGGTTATGCTAATGTCGACTACAGCAACTCTTCCTCTCCTCTACATGTTCCCGGGGGCGGGGTTATGCTAATGTCGACTACAGCAACTCTTCCTCTCCTCCACATGTTCCCGGGGGCGGGGTTATGCTAATGTCGACTACAGCAACTCTTCCTCTCCTCTACATGTTCCCGGGGGCGGGGTTATGCTAATGTCGACTACAGCAACTCTTCCTCTCCTCTACATGTTCCCGGGGGCGGGGTTATGCTAATGTCGACTACAGCAACTCTTCCTCTCCTCTACATGTTCCCGGGGGCGGGGTTATGCTAATGTTGACTACAGCAACTCTTCCTCTCCTCTACATGTTCCGGGGGGCGGGGTTATGCTAATGTCGACTGCAGCAACTCTTCCTCTCCTCCACATGTTCCGGGGGGCGGGGTTATGCTAATGTCGACTACAGCAACTGTTCCTCTCCTCTACATGTTCCCGGGGGCGGGGTTATGCTAATGTCGACTACAGCAACTCTTCCTCTCCTCTACATGCTCCCGGGGGCGGGGTTATGCTAATGTCGACTACAGCAACTCTTCCTCTCCTCTACATGTTCCGGGGGGCGGGGTTATGCTAATGTCGACTACAGCAACTCTTCCTCTCCTCCACATGTTCCCAGGGGCGGGGTTATGCTAATGTCGACTGCAGCAACTCTTCCTCTCCTCTACATGTTCCGGGGGGCGGGGTTATGCTAATGTCGACTGCAGCAACTCTTCCTCTCCTCCACATGTTCCCGGGGGCGGGGTTATGCTAATGTCGACTACAGCAACTCTTCCTCTCCTCTACATGTTCCCGGGGGCGGGGTTATGCTAATGTCCACTACAGCAACTCTTCCTCTCCTCCACATGTTCCCGGGGGCGGGGTTATGCTAATGTCAGGGGTAGTGACGTCACTGACTCGCTGTAGTCCTTAAAAAGAGATTTCTGTGAAGCTTTGAGCGGCGTTGAACTTTGCAGATGTTGTTTCTGCTCAAACAGCGACACTACACACTCACTAAAGTTACACAAGCCAAATCATAATGACCACCCCTTTAATATTTACACCACTTCTATTATTTACATGAAGAGAGAGCAGTGTAACAGTAGTTCAGTGTCTTGGAGAGAGAAATATGATATGAAAACACAAACATTATTTCATTTGATCTGGGCTTCTGAAACCAACACTGAAAGCCACACACATCTGAAGGCTAATGGAGATGTAGACTTTGTGACAGCTAGCCCCGGTCTCCTCTATTCTGAAGCTGAGCACTATTGGGGGGGAAATATATCCATAGCCTACTAATTCAAGGCCTGGAAATCCCTAAATCCCCAGTTATCTCCAGGTTTCCCATCCCCGTGCGCATCCAGAGGCAGAACCACACCCACAGCACCAGCCACTGCAGAGGAACATCTGCGCGCATCTGGACTCATCACACACACACACACACACACACACACACACACCGCCGCGTCATCGCGACTGATGGAGAGACGCGCCTCGGTCTGTGAATTAAACACGGGTGTGCGCGAGGGGATCAACACACTCTCTCCGGTGAAAGTGACGAGACAACCAAACTCACTCACATCGCTCATCCAGCCATCCGCCCTCAGTCATGTCTTCTTTCACACCGATACTCCCACAGCCGCGCGCGTGCCGGCGAAGCGAACGGAAGTGAGCACCGATCCCGGTTATAAATGAGCATATGTTCGTACGATACCCGGGGAGCTGGCGCGAGGGTCTCGGGGGGGTCTCGGGTGTCCGGCAGGCCGAGGATGTGTCCGTGATCCCGCGGAACGCGTTACATTAGTGTCCGCTACACATGCCAGAGGAACCGGCGGAGAGCTTCGGTCCTACTACCGTGAAGGACGCGCGTTCCATATTCATGAGCTGCGCTGCGCCATTGGAAGAGAGCGACGCGACGTCAGCACTTAATATCAATGAGCCAAGCGATGGATCGAGTGTAAGCTTTAATATTCATAAACTGAGCCTTCGTCATAGTACAGTGTGTTATTTACAGCTCCACACCCACCGAGGGACGTCATCCAGAACCATCGGATACTGTCGCTTACGCATTCATTTCAAGTCAAAATAAAGGTTATAATAATAATCATCATCATGAAAAATCTAAATACACACAAACAACAAGTCTAAAGTCTAATATTATAATAAAATTGTCTTTATTATTATTAAGTGATAGGCTATATTGTTGCTTTTGAATAATTAAATGAACTAACCCATAAGTCCCCGTAGTTTATCTGGTGTTTCCACACAAGTGTACAGGGTTTATTCAGCTGAGGAACTCAATTTGTAATTTTAACAACACTGTAATATTCACAATGACTCATATTCACAATAACACAGTACATATAATACAAAAAACCCTCAAAGTATGCGTACAAATCCATTCACCCTCAAAAACAGAGCCTCATTACAACACCAAATACATTCAAATATGACAAAATCAACGAGAGAGAGAGAGAGATGGAGAGAGAGATGGAGAGAGAGATGGAGAGAGAGAGAGACAGAGAGAGAGAGAGAGAGAGAGATGGAGAGAGAGAGAGAGAGAGAGAGAGAGAGAGAGAGAGAGAGAGAGACAGAGAGAGAGACAGAGAGAGAGAGACAGAGAGAGAGAGACAGAGAGAGAGAGAGAGAGAGTGAAGTGGAAAATCCGCCTCAGCCTCAGAAGCATCACTGAAGTGCTTCATTCTGACCCAGATTCTCTCGCTCTGACTCTAACATACACAGTTAAACACAGACATTACAGCATGCATGATTAACACCACATGTGGGCCACTACCCCAGGCCAAACACACACACACACACACACACACACGAGCAAATGAACTACAGCGGAGAAAAGGGTTAATAAAATGGTGGCAATGGGAAAGTGTGAGCAGTCACATGACCAATATATATTTTCCTCATACATTGATTAATTTTTAACTTAATACCTGTGTTAGTTTGAAACACACACACACGAGGAACGCATTGGTCTGAATAAGCATGGACACACTCCTCGTTCTCAGGGTGTAAAACTCATAACAAGCTCCTTATCTTAAACCTGCAGTAAGCTGTGTTACTCAACGACGCTTGTGAAGTGTGTGTGTGTGTGTGTGTGTGTGTGTGTGTGTGTGTGTGTGTGTGTGTGTGTGTGTGTGTGTGAGAACCTTCTGTTCAGGCAAACCCCACTACAAAGTCCAACTCAAATGAGGTAAAGACGGCATCTCTTGATTTGCCCCTTGAGCTGAACCTGACCACAGAAAAACTCACTCACCCATAAAACTCTCCACACATTAGAGAGAGAATGGGCCGCTCTCAGGAGTGTGTGTGTGTGTGTGTGTGTGTGTGTGTGTGTGTGTGTGTTCGCTTCTCCACACATTAGAGAGAGAATGGGCCGCTCTCAGGAGTGTGTGTGTGTGTGTGTGTGTGTGTGTGTGTGTGTTCGCTTCTCCACACATTAGAGAGAGAATGGGCCGCTCTCAGGAGTGTGTGTGTGTGTGTGTGTGTGTGTGTGTGTGTTCGCTTCTCCACACATTAGAGAGAGAATGGGCCGCTCTCAGGAGTGTGTGTGTGTGTGTGTGTGTGTGTGTGTGTGTTCGCTTCTCCACACATTAGAGAGAGAATGGGCCGCTCTCAGGAGTGTGTGTGTGTGTGTGTGTGTGTGTGTGTGTGTGTGTGTGTGTGTGTGGGTTTAGGGGTAGGGTTAGTGTGTGTGTGTGTGTGTGTGTGTGTGTGTGTGTGTGTGTGTGTGATGGGTAGGTTTAGGGGCAGGGGCAGTGTGTGTGTGTGTGTGTGTGTGTGTGTGTGTGTGTGTGTGTGTGTGTGTGTGTGTGTGTGTGTGTGTGTGTGTGTGTGTGTGTGTGTGTGTAGGTTTAGGGGTAGGGTTAGTGTGTGTGTGTGTGTGATGGGTAGGTTTAGGGGCAGGGGCAGTGTGTGTGTGTGTGTGTGTGTGTGTGTGTGTGATGGGTAGGTTTAGGGGCAGGGTTAGTGTGTGTGTGTGTGTGTGTGTGTGTGTGTGTGTGTGATAGGTAGGTTTAGGGGCAGGGGCAGTGTGTGTGTGTGTGTGTGATGGGTAGGTTTAGGGGCAGGGGCAGTGTGTGTGTGTGTGTGTGTGTGTGTGTGTGTGTGTGTGTGTGTGTGTGTGTGTGTGTGTGTGTGTGTGTGTGTGTGTGTGTGTGTGTGTGTGTGATGGGTAGGTTTAGGGGCAGTGTAAGGGGATAGAAAATACGGTTTGTACTATATAAAAACCATTACGCCTATGGAATGTCCTCACATTTCACAAAAACAAACATGTGTGTGTGTGTGTGTAGGTGTAGGTTAAGGGGAGAGAATATACAGTTTGTACAGTATAAAAACTATTACGTCCAAGGAGAGCTGCTATTAAACATGTAAACCGTCTCAGGTTATATATGTAACCGGTTCCCTGAGAGAGGAACGAGACGCTGCATCATGGCGTCAACACTACGGGAACGTTAATGCTAACGCCGCCACACTGAGGAAGAATCCCTGACAGGACAAGGTCAAGCTCGAGGGACCAGTGATCCTGGGCTTGAGTCCATGTCCAGCCTGTGAAACCTGATGAATGTGTGCTGAGAGGTCCAGCCGCAGCTCAAACATCAGCTGAAGCCTGCGAACACCAGGCCGACAACCGGTCGCCGGGCAATGTCAGACTGTTTTTGTGCGTCTGCGGGCTTAGTTTTTCCGGTGTGGAAAAAGCATTCCACTGAGCAAATATTTTCACAATAACATGAGCGGAGTGGAATAAACCACTTGATTGGCATGATTGATATTCAAAATGGTAAGCAAGTGCTGCTTTGTTTATCGTTTCTAAACCTGCATTCTTAGTTTCGCTTTCCCTTTTTGAATGACATATATTGACAAATATTTCTGCTTAAATAGATTATATTTACTTATATAGATATTATTTACTGCTTATCTAGATTATTATTATAGATTTTTATTTACCAATGACAGTCATTGGTAGAGTTCGAGTGCAGCTTTTTCCCCAACACAGTCCTCAGTCATCAGCGCTAGTTCTTTGTCGTTGGTTTGGTGTGTCCCACCTTAAGAGTGCACCCTTGGAAGACGCCACACTCCTAGTGCAGTGGGCCTGGACTCCACACGCCTCATAGGTGAGCCATATAATCTGTCATCCCCAATAATGGGAAAAGTGCAGGTGGAACCACCGAAGCAGAGCCCGGACTGGACACAGCAGAGCAGCCTCTTTTACTCCTGCGGTGGAGGGACGAAGACTGAAGTATGATCGGCTGGCTCAGAATTATCTCAGCAACCTCAGCTGGAGTCCATCTCAGACCCAAACTCTCCAAATCTCCGGCCGGGGGTGACCCCTGCACTTGATACAGAAGACCTCTCTGAACAGGGAGAGACACAAGATCTGAGAACCAGACTCAGGCTGGCCAGATCAGAGCCTCTACAGAAGGTGGACCTAGTCTTGGCGAACCCTCACTAGATCTCCCGGGAGCAGAGCTATCACAGGGAAGACGAACAGACGGACGTCTGCTCCCTAATGGAGCTGGAGGAGTGAGGGTGAACCAGAGGGGGAAGTGGGTCCAACAAGTCCAATTCTGCTTGGCCATATGGACTCCAGCACCTGTGGGTAGAGTCTCCATTCCCCAGGCCTCAACAGGATGTCTGCTCCCAAGATCCAATACCCTGGAATTCAAACTGTCCCAAGTGTGAGCCTGACGTTCTTCTCTCAGGAATGTTGAACAGGAGCGGCGCTTTAACTGAAACTCCCAATAGTGCACATTTGTGAGATGGTGGTCCAGTGGGTTAAACCATGGAACTGATATGCAGAAGGTTGCTGGTTCGATCCCAGTGGTCACCACCAGTGTGTCCTTGAGCAAGGCACTTTACTCCATGTTGCTCCAGGGGGATTGTCCCTGTAATAAGGCAGTAATTTGCTTTGGATAAAAGCGTCTGCCAAATGCATAAAAATGTACATGCTGGGACTTTTCATACACAGATCGTCCCTGAAATGTTTGTTTTTATTTTCACAAACATTGTGAGCATCATCCCTCTTAGACAGCAAAGGCATGGCGGCACATATCTTAATTTTTTTAATAGGTCTCTATTTGGATCAGCACTTGTACGGCATCATAAATGGTTCACACGCACATGAAGCTAGGACCGCTTTTCGATCTCAAGAGTGACACTACTCATAGGGGAGGTCTGAGCTGGACTGGTCCGAGCTGCGGAACTGGATGGACAGGAGGCCACAGTAAAAGAGATGAATATGCTTCCACGGTTCATCCAAATTCTCGAGCCAAACAATCAGGAGCTCCTGCCAGGGCCCTGAGAATGAGAGGCCTTGGCCGTCCGTCAGTCTCAGGTCCACGAGCTTGCACTGATGCGAGCGAACGTCCAGGCGGGCCCTGGGGACCCAAAGCTGATGGCTTACTCTTCTGTTCCAGATGGGTGCGGCTCTTCCATCTGGTCTGGCTACAGACCGAATCTGTCTGACTGCCGTAACCTTGGGATGAGTCTGAAATATAGATTTAAGGTAGTCACATTCTGTCAGCTCCCATAGTCGATTGTGATAGTCTAGTTATTATCAACTGGCCAGAGTTTAGAGAGCGCAGTAGACATGATGGAGGATAACACTGCATGAAAAAAGGTGTATCCGGACCAGGATACTCCTGTATACACTGCTGAAATTCGGAAGAATCCAGGAGTATACTGGCCGGATAGGTCAAATTCCATGGATCCGTATATGTCCGTATTCATCCGAAATGGTACCAAATCGGATGTATGTTGTGGCCGTTTACTCCCATGCTACAGCCATCTGTTGCCATGGCAAATAATCCCATCAAGTTTTTCCCAGGAGACATTTTCACACATCTAAACAGCTTTGCCTTCCACCCCCTATTGGTCCTTCATCTCAAACTGGATTGGTTGTTTTTTTTAAAACCACTCCCAAAACCCAGACTGCTATTGGAGGACAGGACGCATTGAAAACCAAGGCTAAGGGTGGGCTAGGTTTTGTAGCATAGTGACTTGATTGGTTACAGGCCAGCTATGCAGATTTTGCTCATTAATATATATATATATATATATATAATATATATAATCCACTCTCCCTCCCAAAAGAAAAATACACACAAAACAATTTGAGAAAGTCTGAAATATTTATTAAAAAGGTATATAAAAAAAAAATTCTTAACAGCATTATAAATGAACATTAAAACAATGGTGAAACAAAAAACAAGTGAACTAAATGTATTTAAAAGGGATGAAAATGTAAAGGAACAAATGTAAAAATATAAACAGTCCAAAGAACATAAACATACGTTAAAATGAATTGGTAAAGAAACAAAAAGGAAAAAAAAGTGAACAAAATGCATTTAAAGGACAGAGATGTAAATGAATAAAATACAGTGTACATAAAAAGGAAAATAATAAATATATAAATTAAACAATATAAAATGAGGACAATAAATTTATAAGACAAAAAAAAGTGTATATAAAATACACAAATATTCCAAGTAAACAATATAACCAAGTAAAAAGAACAAAGAGCCTTATAAACATACATTACAATGAATGGGGGAAAAGATAAGTGAACAAAATGTTTCTAAAGGAAGGCGACGTAAGAGGAACAATACAAAACGTGGAGATCAAAAGCAACATGGACATCTAAAAAGGAACACACATACAAAGTATACAATATAAAACGAGACAAAGAAATCTATAAATTAAAAAGTGTATATAAAATATATGTAAATACTCTATATATGTGAACCAATACAAGTATAAGTATATAATGTCACGGGGTGAGGAATCACACAAGGCAGGTTGAGTGCAAAAGGCCCCGGAGGGTGGATTTTATTTGCAGTGCTCGTGTAAGGGTGAAAACAGTCAGTGAGCCGGTGTGTGGTGGCTGGTGAATCCTCGTGCTCGGTGGTGCTCAATCCTGGTGGAAAGTAGGGATGGCAGACGCGAAACAGACGTTTCGGGGCTTTGCCGAGATCCCGAAGCACAGATGTTTTGAAACACTGCTCTGAACTGTGATTCGAAACACCCGTATCACGTGACTATGGCTAAATGAAGCTTTGAGTGTTTCATCAGGTGGCGCTGCCGAAACTGCGTTGATTAAAGGGGGCAGGAACAAACCACACAGTCACACATCTGTATAAACCTAATTCACCACAGTTTAAAAGTGAAGTTAATCCATCTTCACCTCATGGGTTTTTGTGAGAGGAGAGAGATTTTGTGATACAGTGAGATTTATAGTGCGCTTTGGTTAGTTATATTTAGGCTAGATTTAAATTAGATATATTGACTGATAGGTATAGACAGTGACATATAGTTAGGATAGATATAGTGACACATTCATATAGGCTAAGTTAGATAGTGACAGATAGATAGCACAGCATAAGTTAGATATATAGAATTATATAGATTCATAGGTGATATAGATATATTAATAGAATATATAAAAATGGAGGCTGCACGCAAGAGATGCCGTACATCTGTGGTGTGGGAGCATTTCCATTTGGAAGCACCAAATAAAGTGAGATGTGTGTATTGTGATAGGCAGCTAGCCTTCTGCAACAATACATCATCCATGTATTTACATCATCCAAAAATATTTGTGCATGCCAGCAACAAGTGTCCCTTGTGAGAGGATTTTTTCAAAGGCTGGAGAAATTATATGTAAAAAAAGAAGTCGGCTGAGTCCTTCAACAGCAGAGCAATTCATATTTTTGAATAAAAATGTTTTGTGACAAATGTGACACATTGTGGCTTTATTTATTTTATTAATGTTCATTTTGTATAACAAACTAAATATATATAGTTCTTTACAATGACGAGGCTACAGGTTACAAAACCAAGATCATGTAGTTGTCAGACAGATGTTAAAAACAATTTTTTTTACATGGATCATTGTCAAGGTATTTCAGATCAACACATGCAAATGACCACTAGATGGCGCCGTAGAGACGGGTGTCAGATTGATTCGAAGCTTCGAAACAATATGGCACATTTGCTTCAACTGTTTCACTGCTTCACGGCCTCGGTCTGCCCATCACTAGTGGAAAGTGGGTGTCACAATGTGCTCCAGTGAAGTGGGCTGTCGGTCACTCGCTGCTTTCTAGGAGAACAATAAAGAGAGGTTAGTCCAGCAGTGCATTCAGCTCGAGACCAGAGTCTGTCTGTCTGCTCATCCATAGCTGCTTATATGCCTCCGGGCTGATGAGGTGCAGCTGTGACCGATCAGCCCATGGTGATGATGTGCAGGTGTGTTGTTGCCAGGGCGACGCTGATTCCTCTGGGTGGACTCGTCACAATAAACATAGGAATAAAGAAAATATAAAATGGAACAATTGAATATTAAAATTATAAAAGAATTGTGACCAACTCTTAACACAATGTTGTTTGAGTTTTGAACATTTTTTCAAACTGGCATGATGGGCTGGTGATGTGACGCGTAGTGTGGGTCAGTCTAGTCTGGTTTGTAGTAGCTAGCCTAACCATCCACACTGGCCTTCCATCAACAACAGCATCATCTTCATCTTCATCAGGTCTATAGTTGCGGTCTTCCACAGGTTCTGTGTTGGTTTGTGCAACCCTGGACCTGGTCTCCAGCAACTGCAAAACATGACAGTAAATTAACCACTAAAACTCAGAGAGGAGTATAGTAACATTCTGGAGGGAAAAAGCTTAACCGGTTTCTTAACTTACCCGTCTCTTTCTCTGACGGTTCTGTGTGATGTTCTTCATAGTGTTTCTTTTCTGGGCCTTTTCAGACTGAGCCAAAGAATACTTCCTCAGCAAAGTCTCACAAAATAAAATACATCTTGCGACCTGCCAAATAAATCATGAATAATATATAGTTAATGCCAATAAAAGTAAGTAAAACAATTCAATTCAATTCAATTCAAATGTATTTGTATAGCGCTTTTCACAATACATATTGTTTCAAAGCAACTTCACAGAAAATGCATGCGTCTACATTACAGAAAAAAAACAGAGAACATTAAAATAATGACAACATTTTTAAGATTACCTTTTACACATTCAGGGTCAACATCTGTAAAAGTTCTTCAGGATCATGGATCCAAAACTTCTGGATCTAGCCTGACGTCGTCATACTCAGTTCTAGTCAGAATATGAGTCTGATCTGCTCCGTTGGGCTGTGATTATGGGGCGTGTTTCAACCGAACCAGGAAAGATCTCAATTGGATAGACCTACAACCAATCAGAGCAACGGAGCGACGCACAACATTAGTTGTCAAATGTCAACAGAACTCAACTGACCTGTGTTGCCATGTCTGCGGGTTGAAGCGACCCCAATTATGGGATATACAGACCCAGGAATGCGATTTTTAGCTGCCAGCCCTGCCAAAATAACACATATTTTACACCCCAAATGCCTTTTTTCCCCGGAGAACCCCCCCTGGAAAGCTATTGGGCTTGTTTTTGGCTAGTTTTGAGGAACGTTAGCAATTGGGCGGGTTTTGTTGTAAAAACTTGGCAACCCTGCACGCACGCTGGAATAAGTAGCCTAGCGTTAGAAGAAAAAGATGAGTGTAAACGATCTTTGCCGGTGTTGTAAAAAAATAATTTAAGTATACACAGAGTACTTACCAACACCATCATCATTTCTGAGAGAAATAGTGAAGGTGAATGCATATACGGACAAGTTCTCCGTTTAGGATTAGAACAAACTCAACCCAAGCGCCTTTGATGACGTGGATGATGTTACTGTTGATCATCTGTCCATCATCGTCTAAAGCCCGCCCTGACAATTTCATTGGTCCGAACAGTTTCTGTTCGGGCATAATTACTTCTCTACCGATCAATTCCAGACCGAACTGCCCGAGTAAAAATGTTGTGGGCGGGGCTAAGTTCGGCTGGCATCCAGGCTATTCTGGATCATGAGGGGGGAAGAAACATGCACACACACAAATGAATATTAATTTGTTTGATAAAGCATTAATATTAATTATCAACTTACTGACATGGACTTGCAAAACATACTCACCAGGCCCATACAAAAACTTCACAGTAGAGCCAAAATCCTGGTTTGCCTATAATTCTTCGGAGTCCAAGGATGGTGTTTTCCTGTCCTCTCTGTTGAATGAGTGAACATGATCTCAGATTAATCATTCCAAAACTCCTTTACATTTATGACAAACTTGATCTTAAAACTTGCTGACAGTAAGGATGGGCATTATGACCATATTATTCTACATACATGAGAAATTTTATTTCACAATAACGATATCACAATATATTTATTTAATTTTGATAGATATTTTATTAAAATGCTACAGAATAATACTGCTTTAAAAGTCTTCACTGTATGATATTCTATGAATTAATATCAATGGATTCTTAAAGAAGCAGAAGGTCTTCTCTATTCTTTTGTTGTTTGATTTAAATTATGACAGACAGCAGTTTATTAATCTGCAGCCCCTTTAAGTACGGATGCACATAATGACACGCATCCGGGTTTCCCCACCTTAACTTGAACTGTTTAATTTACTTAAGACATAACTGACTGTTTAAATCAAGTGAATACCTCACATGACAGGCTTACTGAGATAACTGTGTGCATTTTACAGAAAGATAATTGATTTCGGGATCGCATGCTGTCTGAGAGAGGCTTATTTTAACACGTGCATGTCCCGTTCATTATTCTACATTCATGCATTATTCTACATTCATGCAATGTCAAAAACTTTTAGTACAGTCAGTGCTGCGTTATATACGCTATATTCATATTCACATTCCGCGATATGAAAAGGTAATGTTAACGTTTACTGCAAAATCGCTAACAATAGTCATAACTATGATCGTCATAACACCCAGCCCTAGCTTAACAGTATTACAACACAACAAAACACAGAATATGTAAGTTAATCGCGATAAGTATATGACTTTAATGCACTAACGTTATATCTTGATGAGCAGTAGAAAAAATATAAAGGGATTTAACGTTACGTTACCTTCTGCCGTCTGTTGCCCGCCATTGGTAACTTAGTCTGTTTGTATTCATGTTTTTTCGTTCTCAGTCAACATCCCACAATCAGAATGATGTAAACAGATGTGTTTTCAGATGTAAAATGATCCATGCAATGCCATTAATGGACCGACGAAGCAGTCCGGTTGCAGATTAGAACTAGAAGCCCCGCCAGCGTCCCCGCGAGCCACTCCAACGACAACGGGTGTATAATTCAAACTGAAGGCACGCACTGTCATTGGCCAGGTTTCTGGATGACGTTCAGATTGAACAATCACGCTCAAAAGAACACGGAAAGGACAGCATAGCCTTGCAACCATAGAAAAAAAACTGGTTTTAAACTACAGTTAAAAAATGTGTATATTTCTTTTTATTTGCTGTTATATTTAATTAATTGGTCAAATGGTGTTTTGTGGTGTGGGCAGAGGCCTGGAAGTTTCAACCTGGAGAGCAGTGCAGATTTGTACTCTTTAAAAACAATTATTGTTTGATATTTAGTTTGCTTTATAGTTTATTATATTTGTATCCAGAATTACAGTTTGAATGTAAAATTACACCTAAACTGTAAAACAGAAAATTAAAGTAAAATATCTTAATTAGTATCTTAACAGTGTTTTCTATAAAACTTTTAATGCAAATTTCTGTGAAGTTTTTGAACTTTATTTGACGTAAGATATTTTACTTTAATTTTATGGTTTTTGTTTGGCAGCCGTAGCTGCCAGTCATTTGATCTTTTTTTTAGGTTTTTATTTTTTACAGTGTAAATATAAATCTAATAAGATTTACTTTAAAATTACAAAGAATAATGTTAAATTGTTAGTGTGGATATAAACCTTTAATACAATGAGCTAAATATTTTATTACAGATGTCATTTAACTGTCATTTTACATACATTTGTATGTAATTTATGAAAACAGAAAAATAATACACTGATGTTCCTGTATAAAAAATGAGAATTACTGTAATTTGTCATTAATGATATAATCCTTAAAATAACAGTCAAGTTGTTTATTTAGATATTGTTTGTAATTGTACATCGTTTTAAACATAATTCAAAATTACAAGAAAATACTGTAAAAAAACAGAAGTTTTTTCTGTAAAATTAGGATTTTTTTTTTTACAGTGTAACCTTATTGGTTGCACCTCCATTGCGTCACCTCATCTATTGTGAGTGGTGGATTTCAAACCTCAAAACGCCCCTTTTTTGCATCTTGTTAAAGTTAAGAATCTTGGAGTGACACTTTTTGTTAACAGAATCTGCTTGTGTTTCTGTGTTTCTTGAGCAAGTGAATCCCTGCTCTTTTTTATTTTGAGCATATCAGTTTTTGGTGTTTTTTAAACAAACTTTTTTATATTCCACATTTCATCTCCTTTTTATTTAATGTTATTATTGCCTGCAATTTGTAAAACTTTGCAAAAATTGTTTGGGGATAGTCTAAAATGTTTGGTTAATTATCCTTTGTTAATTCCATTACATTTCTTTGTTTATTTCATTACATATTCAGATTTTTTTGTGAACGTATATGTTCAGACAGGGTTTTTATTTTGTACTGTTTTTATAAAAAATATTTGATTAAGAGACTCTTTTCATGCAGTGGTTTTAAGGCCCTGACACACCATTCTGATGGTTTGGCCCAGACCCAGGCAACGTGAACCAACCCCACAGTCGGCTTTAGTCATTGCTAGTTCGGTTTAGTGTTTCAGGGCCTTAAGAATTCTTTTTTCTGTACAAAAAGCTTGTTTGCTGTAGCCTACAGTAGACCAGAGATAATTCTCAATCCTGAAGTCCTCCCTCTGAGAACAGCCAGCACAAGTGTCAGTCATTAACATATGAAAGGTCTTCTTCACACCTACAGTCTTCAGTCCTAGCTCACCCAGCAGTGTTTCAGCTGTATATGTGCGTGAAATTTCACGGATTCCTGCATACGTCCGCATACGTGAGGTTTCCGGGTTTTTCTGGAAATATACTGTTCCGTGTTACTCTGATCCGCTTTTTCCCCCATACATCCGGTAAACATCAAATTACACAGGAGTATACCATGCCCGGATATTGCCGGATTTCAGTGTTTTCATGCAGTGTAATATGTTAAGAGCTCGCTCAAGTACTGGAGAAAAACCATTAAGTGCTTTGTAAGTAATAAGTAAGATTTTAAAATGTATGCAATGTTTAATAGGCAGCCAGTGCAGTGTTGACAAAACTGAGCTAATATGGTCATACTTCCTGGTTCTAGTAAGAACTGGAGCTGCTGCGTTTTGGACCAGCTGGAGTTTATTTATTAAGCGAGCAGGGCAACCACCCAGTAGAGCATTACAATAATCTACAGCTCATCAACATTACAATAATCTACAGCTCATCAACATTACAATAATCTACAGCTCATCAACATTACAATAATCTACAGCTCATCAACATTACAATAATCTACAGCTCATCAACATTACAATAATCTACAGCCAATCAACATTACAATAATCTACAGCTCATCAACATTACAATAATCTACAGCTCATCAACATTACAATAATCTACAGCTCATCAACATTACAATAATCTACAGCTCATCAACATTACAATAATCTACAGCTCATGAACATTACAATAATCTACAGCTCATCAACATTACAATAATCTACAGCTCATCAACATTACAATAATCTACAGCTCATCAACATTACAATAATCTACAGCTCATCAACATTACAATAATCTACAGCTCATGAACATTACAATAATCTACAGCTCATCAACATTACAATAATCTACAGCTCATGAACATTACAATAATCTACAGCTCATCAACATTACAATAATCTACAGCTCATGAACATTACAATAATCTACAGCTCATCAACATTACAATAATCTACAGCTCATGAACATTACAATAATCTACAGCTCATCAACATTACAATAATCTACAGCTCATCAACATTACAATAATCTACAGCTCATCAACATTACAATAATCTACAGCTCATCAACATTACAATAATCTACAGCTCATCAACATTACAATAATCTACAGCTCATGAACATTACAATAATCTACAGCTCATCAACATTACAATAATCTACAGCTCATCAACATTACAATAATCTACAGCTCATCAACATTACAATAATCTACAGCTCATGAACATTACAATAATCTACAGCTCATGAACATTACAATAATCTACAGCTCATGAACATTACAATAATCTACAGCTCATCAACATTACAATAATCTACAGCTCATCAACATTACAATAATCTACAGCTCATGAACATTACAATAATCTACAGCTCATCAACATTACAATAATCTACAGCTCATCAACATTACAATAATCTACAGCTCATCAACATTACAATAATCTACAGCTCATCATCATTACAATAATCTACAGCTCATCAACATTACAATAATCTACAGCTCATGAGCATTACAATAATCTACAGCTCATCATCATTACAATAATCTACAGCTCATCATCATTACAATAATCTACAGCTCATGAACATTACAATAATCTACAGCTCATCAACATTACAATAATCTACAGCTCATCAACATTACAATAATCTACAGCTCATCAACATTACAATAATCTACAGCTCATCAACATTACAATAATCTACAGCTCATCAACATTACAATAATCTACAGCTCATCAACATTACAATAATCTACAACTCATCAACATTACAATAATCTACAGCTCATCAACATTACAATAATCTACAGCTCATGAACATTACAATAATCTACAGCTCATCAACATTACAATAATCTACAGCTCATGAACATTACAATAATCTACAGCTCATGAACATTACAATAATCTACAGCTCATCAACATTACAATAATCTACAGCTCATGAACATTACAATAATCTACAGCTCATCAACATTACAATAAACTACAGCTCATGAACATTACAATAATCTACAGCTCATCAACATTACAATAATCTACAACTCATCAACATTACAATAATCTACAACTCATCAACATTACAATAATCTACAGCTCATCAACATTACAATAATCTACAGCTCATGAACATTACAATAATCTACAACTCATCAACATTACAATAATCTACAGCTCATGAACATTACAATAATCTACAGCTCATAAACATTACAATAATCTACAGCTCATCAACATTACAATAATCTACAGCTCATGAACATTACAATAATCTACAGCTCATCAACATTACAATAATCTACAGCTCATGAACATTACAATAATCTACAGCTCATCAACATTACAATAATCTACAGCTCATGAACATTACAATAATCTAGAGCTAATGAACATTACAATAATCTACAGCTCATGAACATTACAATAATCTACAGCTCATGAACATTACAATAATCTACAGCTCAGGAACAGCTCATGAACATTACAATAATCTACAGCTCATCAACATTACAATAATCTACAGCTCATCAACATTACAATAATCTACAGCTCATCAACATTACAATAATCTACAGCTCATGAACATTACAATAATCTACAGCTCATCAACATTACAATAATCTACAGCTCATCAACATTACAATAATCTACAGCTCATCAACATTACAATAATCTACAACTCATCAACATTACAATAATCTACAGCTCATCAACATTACAATAATCTACAGCTCATCAACATTACAATAATCTACAGCTCATCAACATTACAATAATCTACAGCTCATGAGCATTACAATAATCTACAGCTCATCAACATTACAATAATCTACAGCTCATCAACATTACAATAATCTACAGCTCATGAACATTACAATAATCTACAGCTCATCAACATTACAATAATCTACAGCTCATGAGCATTACAATAATCTACAGCTCATGAACATTACAATAATCTACAGCTCATCAACATTACAATAATCTACAGCTCATCAACATTACAATAATCTACAGCTCATGAACATTACAATAATCTACAGCTCATGAACATTACAATAATCTACAGCTCATGAACATTACAATAATCTACAGCTCATCAACATTACAATAATCTACAGCTCATCAACATTACAATAATCTACAGCTCATCAACATTACAATAATCTACAGCTCATCAACATTACAATAATCTACAGCTCATCAACATTACAATAATCTACAGCTCATCAACATTACAATAATCTACAGCTCATCAACATTACAATAATCTACAGCTCATCAACATTACAATAATCTACAACTCATGAACATTACAATAATCTACAGCTCATCAACATTACAATAATCTACAGCTCATGAACATTACAATAATCTACAGCTCATGAACATTACAATAATCTACAGCTCATCAGCATTTCAATAATCTACAGCTCATCAACATTACAATAATCTACAGCTCATGAACATTACAATAATCTACAGCTCATCAACATTACAATAATCTACCTCATCAACATTACAATAATCTACAGCTCATGATCATTACAATAATCTACAGCTCATGAACATTACAATAATCTACAGCTCATCATCATTACAATAATCTACAGCAGCTCATCAACATTACAATAATCTACAGCTCATCAACATTACAATAATCTACAGCAGCTCATCAACATTACAATAATCTACAGCTCATCAACATTACAATAATCTACAGCAGCTCATCAACATTACAATAATCTACAGCTCATCATCATTACAATAATCTACAGCAGCTCATCAACATTACAATAATCTACAGCTCATCATCATTACAATAATCTACAGCAGCTCATCAACATTACAATAATCTACAGCTCATGAACATTACAATAATCTACAGCTCATCATCATTACAATAATCTACAGCAGCTCATCAACATTACAATAATCTACAGCTCATCAACATTACAATAATCTACAGCTCATCATCATTACAATAATGTACAGCAGCTCATCAACATTACAATAATCTACAGCTCATCATCATTACAATAATCTACAGCAGCTCATCAACATTACAATAATCTACAGCTCATCATCATTACAATAATCTACAGCTCATCAACATTACAATAATCTACAGCTCATCATCATTACAATAATCTACAGCAGCTCATCAACATTACAATAATCTACAGGTCATCAACATTACAATAATCTACAGCTCATCAACATTACAATAATCTACAGCTCATCAACATTACAATAATCTACAGCTCATCAACATTACAATAATCTACAGCTCATCAACATTACAATAATCTACAGCTCATCAACATTACAATAATCT
>JARQWZ010005094.1:0-5000 GCA_033150135.1 Gobio occitaniae
CCTAGGTGAGTGTACCGCACACACGCACGCACGCACGCACGCACGCACGCACCTGTTTACGTAGGTAGGACCCATGACTAATTCCCACCTTTTTTTCCCCCTCTCCAGACCCAGCACCGTCGGTGGAAGGATGACTTCAAACCGATCGTCACCTGGCCCGAAGAACCCCCTGGACGCCACGATCGTAATTCACCGCACCAGCCGTCATCTTGCATTTAGTGCACGCTCACATGCCCGACAGATCCTACTCCAAGGTCCACCATGCAACCATAGCAAAAAACAAAAACTAACCCCAACCAACCCCGGCCGGCCGACCCACCCACCCACCCACCCAACAAACAAACCCCATGCCCGCCCGCACCTCTTTTCGATTCAACAATAAAACTTCACGGTATGTCCCTGATCACTACTCATACGTCCAGCATCATAATGCACAACCAGAACATTAAAATCACCCTTTACAGCAACGACTGCACCACGCCTGTAAACCCCCGCAGAGCAAACACACACACACACACACACACACACACACACACACACACATAGAACAAAAGTTCATATTCAGACATGATCCCCAAAGCACCATTTGTATTACGCCATATGACAAAATAAACACCCCCACCTGTTGACAACCAGCGCAGACGGTTCTTGCGAGTTTTATTGTCACACCTTTTGTTCGTTTCTTGTTATAAAGAAGAAAATGTTCAGGTTCACCCGTTTTAACTTTTTTTTATGATTGCTCTATTGTTTGATGAGTGGATGTCACCCTCATTTGTTTGTAACGTTGTAATACAAATGTAAAAATAAAAAAAAATTATATATATATATATATATATATATATATATATATATATATATATATATATATATATATATATATATATATATAT
This sequence comes from Gobio occitaniae, assembly GCA_033150135.1. NCBI lineage: Eukaryota > Metazoa > Chordata > Actinopteri > Cypriniformes > Gobionidae > Gobio > Gobio occitaniae. Next base: position 891 of record JARQWZ010005094.1, read on the forward strand.
ATATATATATATATATATATATATATATATATATATATATATATATATACACCCACACACACACACACACACACACACACACACATATATATATATATTTTTTTTTTTTTTTACATTTGTATTACATTGTATATTTAAACTTTTGTATATTACATTTTGAAAAAACCAAGCACAAATTACTGTTAACAAGTGTGTGTGGGTGTGTGTGTGTTTTAATGTTCGTGGATATTCTGTGCCTGTTCTGACATACTTTGTCTTATCTGTAAATTTATATCGTGTAGCTAATTATATAATAAATTGTACGCACTTGATTTGAAAGTTGTGTCTGTCGTTTCACTCGAAAACATCTGGTAGAAAAAAAAAAAGCATTAAATACTCGCCTGTATTCAAATGAAAATCGCAAGCACGCGCGTGCACACCACACAGAGAAATAGGGTGTCAAAATGGTACCTTTAGGGGTACAACAACTTGTCGCTGGGGCAGTACCCTTAAAAGGACATATCTGTACCTGTTTTACTCCTAAAAGGTGCATATTAGTACCTTAGAGTACAAATACGCACCTTAAGTCCTAATATGAACCTTTTTGTGGTAAAAAAAAAGGTAGAAATGTGTCCTTTTAAGGGTACTGCCCCGGCGACAAGCTGTTGTACCCCTAAAGGTACAATTTTGGACACCCTATTTCTCTGTGTGCACAGTCTTATTTCTTTTCTTTTGTGTGTCTGCAAATTGTGTTGTCGGCAATAGTTCATCAGACTTGCGCCCATTTACGCTTACAAATGTTTCCTTTGTGAATTTGCATGTCTAACGTTACACAATACAGTCATCCATTAGTACAGGATCGCTGTTGGTTTACAGATTAGACGTGTAGTAACATTAGCCACTGCATGATCTGATGCATCAAGTTGATTTGATGATGCAATGCTCTAGGAGACTTGTTTTGCGTGATTTACAAGGACACAAATTTGTATAGTGCCTGATGGAAATTGCACCGGTGTTACAACATCAAGGTGGTTTTACAAGCAATTTTTTTTAATTAATTTATGTTGTAAAAGATGATTGATTAGTTATTTCTTTTGGTGCAAGTATAACCCCTAGCTTGTTTTCAAAGAAACCCCCTCCACTCACCCTCCCCCCAAGGTGTTCTCTGGGCCACAGGAGTTGTTGGGGTGGGTGTTGTGTGTGTGTGTGTGTGTGTGTGTGTGTGTGTGTGTGTCTTTACAGTGAGTGTGACCAAAGCTGATTGGCTGTGCCACCTTGACACCAGCACAGGTCAGCCATCCCCCACATTGGTTCAAGCACCTTGATTTAGAGCTGAATCATCACACAGGTTGAATTAAGTTCTTAATCCAGACAGATTTTTTAAGAAAACTTGGAGAATTTGTACAATGGCTGAAGAAGCAGTGAAAAGGTAATGCTGTGTTTTTGTTCTCAACTTGATTTGCTTGTTAAACAGTTTAAACTGGGTTAGGTTTAAATGTACTGCCAAAAAAATGATTTCCTTGCTTGGCATCTCGTTTCAAGTATCCAAATATCCAAAAGCTCAGATAAAATCAACATGTACATTGACAATGAAGTGTAAGAAAAGCATGAAAAAAGTAAAAACACACACACCAAAAAAAAAATCATCTTGTTTGCATTGGAAATCATTCATTAAATTTGTGGGCTTTTTTGGGGTTTTTTTTGTGTGTGTGAGTCTTAAAAGACTGTGCGTGCCTTTAAAATGACCACGGTGCATTTTGAAGACCAGTTTTTTTTTTTCCAGGCACTCACAGGGTAAATGCTAATAGGGCACGCCTAACCCGTGCTGTTCATTCATTTTCTAATTTGTTAATTCATCGTTTTATTTGTTTATCTACTTTTTTTGACTCATTTCTTATAATCATTGTTGAAACCATTTCTCTCACTCATGTTATGCCCCCCCCTCCCTCCCTCCCCCTCTTGTAGAAGACCCGATCGCCGCATAATCCACTGCCTGATTTGTAAAAAGCCTCAAGATAAAATATCGGTCCCACCTGGCTAGACATTGTCTAAAGGGCAGCACCCCAGAACAGATTGAGGTGGAGGTTCATAAGGCAAAAGAGTCCAGCAAAGAGTGGGTGTTGAAAAGTCGGATGTGGGACTACAACTGCATCTGTGCCCTCCTGACAGATCAACGTTCTCAACGGAACTTGACTCAGGAGCTACTTAAACGTGGCTTCTTTGTTTCAAACCTGCCCAAGCAGTCCGTTGCAGACCTGGCTGGTTTGGAAGAGGATGCCGATGATCCTGATTCAGAGTAAGTTCTTTGCTCCTACCCGTGCATCGCGTGAAATTAAAATAAACCACAAGACAACAACAACAAAAAAATGAAGCCCTTTCCAATGACCAATCAAATACCCCCTTATAGTTAGTCATCAACTGATTATTAATATCCTACACACGTATAGTTACAGTACATCTTACAGTTTAACAGTATACGTTTTTGAAAATGACTTGCAATTACGCAACAGGACGCGTGATACGTGGAGGTTAATGATTTAAACAATCTGTGTACATTGTCAGTTTTTTGTTGTTGTTGTTGTTGTTTTTTTTGTGGTTTTGTTCATTTGGTTGTTCTTTTCACATTTCATCAATGTCACGATACTGGGGTACGTGCGTCTCGCCCCGCGATCAAGATCGCAAGGTGACCTCTGTCTTGTTGCTTACGTTTAATCCGAATCAGACCGTCCGCCGATGACCCTCCCAGCATCGAAGACTGCCAGCAGGTGCTGAGAGTTCCAAGGCCAGACTTTTTGAAGCTGAAAAGCGACCTGGAGACGGACGCTGAGCTCTCTCAAATCATAAGACCAATTACCGGTATTGGTGCGAGGCGCTCCTGGTCTTCCGTCACATGCAGTGCCCAGGGCACGTGGAAGCCTTTACGGTAAGTCAGTCTGTGCTTTGTGCTTTGGGGTTGTGCAGTGTCGCTTTGCACGGTGTGCATTGCTACTTAACTCTGTGTCAATGTTGTCCAGGACTCGGAGTGGCTGGACAGGATACCTCACGCCGGCAGGGTCGTCGTAGGTGTGAATAAAAACAGAAGCAGCCACATCCAGATAGCACTGACACAAGAGGACGAGGCAGTAAGTTTTATGATGGTGGCGCGCAAACACACACAAGTTCTCTCACCACCCACCGCAATTAATGTTAATAACAATGAAAGTAATGAACAGTAATAACAATAACAACAATACCTCTTTGGTCCTTTTTGTCATAGTTTATGGAGCTGTACTTCTCAAAGGTCAGGCCTGGGCACATCCATCCGGGAAAAAGCAGAGCCCATTTTTTCATTTCATCTTCTGGTGACAGAGTGCAAAGTGTGTCAAGAGACATGGCCCGATTCCTTGAAACGTACGTACCTAAACACCACACATTACAGTTATTTGCGGTCAAATCGCAACAAGAGCCTCATGTTACACTTTTTTTCTCTCTCCACTCTTTACCTCCTGCAGGTACCAACTGTCGCATCGCACAAGCAGAGATGTGCGGAGGGCAGTTAGCAGGGCGGCCAATCAGAAACTGACGGCGCCCCACAAGAGGCCGTGAAGCGATACATGAACCCTGTCGTGGTGCGGCCACAAGACGTGGTGGAGGCGGCTATGCTGTTGGAGTCCTTGACCAGGTATGTCTGTTCATCTGAAGAAAGAAAGAAAGAAAGAAAGAAAGAAAGAAAGAAAGAAAGAAAGAAAAGAAAGAAAGAAAGAAAGAAAGAAAGAAAGAAAGAAAGAAAGAAGAAAGAAAGAAGAAAGAAAGAAAGAAAGAAAGAAAGAAAGAAAGAAAGAAAGAAGAAAGAAAGAAAGAAAGAAAGAAAGAAAGAAAGAAAGAAGAAAGAAAAGAAACAAACAAACAAACAAACAAACAAACAAACAAACAAACAAACAAACAAACAAACAAACAAACAAACAAAGAGTTCGTACATCGATAGCGAGTTCTTAGCTCATATGTATATGTTGTTGTTGTTTTTTTTTGGCCATTCTAAAAACTTTGAATTCCCTCCTAACCCTTAAACAGCCCTTCCCTGGAAGATGACACTACCCTGATGGACACCCCCGGAACCAGCGGGGTTGCCATCGCTAACAAGACGTTCAGCGA
>JARQWZ010005094.1:10000-70000 GCA_033150135.1 Gobio occitaniae
AATCCAACACATCTCTTTTTACACCCCAAAAACACCCTAATATGCATGCATATATGTATATATGTCAAATCAACCATTGGGTCCACGTGTGGTTCCCTCACCCCCTGTATTGTGCCGGAACTCAACCGGCTCTCCATGCCAAACGGAACCAGATAGAGGCACGGGACCGCCGCCACCGTGATCAGCGCCCCCTAGACGACAAACGGGCCGACTCTAAGCTCTCTGGGCCGGGGAGAAACGCAAGTGCAGTACCGTAACTCGACGCACGGTGGCGCTAGAGAGCCGAGAACGCCTCCGGCGGATCGGGCGTCGCACAATTAGTACACGTACCAAGCCCCAACCACCTAGCAACAAAGGGTGCAAAGATATAACAGAAATAAAACACCAGGGGGCTCAACTCTGAGGGGGCTCATTTTCGTATCAAACCCCTGTACATATACGTGAGCGCTCTGCCTATAATGTAATGTAATATAATACTGGCTATTTCAAATGCTTATATCACGGCCAAAATTGACCCGATTTGAACGGGGTAAAGCGCTACGTTCATATCTCGAGCCGGGCTATCTGATACACCTCTCTGAAAACACCCTCATTTAAATACACGTTTCTTAAAGTGACACTAACTCCATTACAAGCAAGGGACCACAGATGGATTCTCAACAACATGTAATGAGCCGAAACTCAACCGGCTCTCCATGACAAACTGAACCAGATAGAGGCACGGGACCGCAGCCACCGTGATCAGCGCCCCCTAGACGACAAACGGGCCGACTCTAAGCTCTCTGGGCCGGGGAGAAACGCAAGTGCAGTACCGTAACTCGACGCACGGTGGCGCTAGAGAGCCGAAAACGCCTCCGGCGGATCGGGCGTCGCACAATTAGTACATGTACCAAGCCCCAACCACCTAGCAACAAAGGGTGCAAAGATATAACAGAAATAAAACACCAGGGGGCTCAACTCTGAGGGGGCTCATTTTCGTATCAAACCCCTGTACCTAACCCTAACCTTAACCTAAACCTAACCTTGACCTAAACCTAAACCTAACCTTAACCTAAACCTAACCTTAACCTTAACCTAAACCTAACCTTAACCTTAACCTTAACCTTAACCTTAACCTAAACCTAAACCTAACCTTAACCCAACCCTAACCCTAACCCTAACCCTAACCTTAACCTAACCCTAAACCTAACCTTAACCTAACCCCAACCCCAACTTCCCTAAACCTACCCGTCCCTAACCCTACCTACCACAACCCTACTGAATGTAAACCCGCCTTCAAATAACCCCAACCTTACACCTAAAACCTACCCGCTACAAACCCAGGAACTACAACCTGGTTGATTTTAAAACAGCCCTCCCAAATCCAACACATCTCTTTTTACACCCCAAAAACACCCTAATATGCATGCATATATGTATATATGTCAAATCAACCATTGGGTCCACGTGTGGTTCCCTCACCCCCTGTATTGTGCCGGAACTCAACCGGCTCTCCATGCCAAACGGAACCAGATAGAGGCACGGGACCGCCGCCACCGTGATCAGCGCCCCCTAGACGACAAACGGGCCGACTCTAAGCTCTCTGGGCCGGGGAGAAACGCAAGTGCAGTACCGTAACTCGACGCACGGTGGCGCTAGAGAGCCGAGAACGCCTCCGGCGGATCGGGCGTCGCACAATTAGTACACGTACCAAGCCCCAACCACCTAGCAACAAAGGGTGCAAAGATATAACAGAAATAAAACACCAGGGGGCTCAACTCTGAGGGGGCTCATTTTCGTATCAAACCCCTGTACCTAACCCTAACCCTAACCCTAACCCTAACCCTAACCCTAACCCTAACCCTAACCCTAACCCTAACCCTAACCCTAACCCTAACCCTAACCTAACCCTACTCCTACACTAACCCTAACCGTCACAGACCCACTGGCCGGAAACCCACCCACGTCAACCCTACTGATTATAACCCTAAGTCAAATTTCATAGGACAAAAAATACTTTAACGTGACCCCTACTCCTACACTAACCCTAACCGTCACAGACCCACTGGCTGGAAACCCACCCACGTCAACCCTACTGATTATAACCCTAAGTCAAATTTCATAGGACAAAAAATACTTTAACATGACCCCTACTCCTACACTAACCCTAACCGTCACAGACCCACTGGCTGGAAACCCACCCACGTCAACCCTACTGATTATAACCCTAAGTCAAATTTCATAGGACAAAAAATACTTTAACGTGACCCCTACTCCTACACTAACCCTAACCGTCACAGACCCACTGGCTGGAAACCCACCCACGTCAACCCTACTGATTATAACCCTAAGTCAAATTTCATAGGACAAAAAATACTTTAACATGACCCCTACTCCTACACTAACCCTAACCGTCACAGACCCACTGGCTGGAAACCCACCCACGTCAACCCTACTGATTATAACCCTAAGTCAAATTTCATAGGACAAAAAATACTTTAACGTGACCCCTACTCCTACACTAACCCTAACCGTCACAGACCCACTGGCTGGAAACCCACCCACGTCAACCCTACTGATTATAACCCTAAGTCGAGTTTCATAGGACAAAAAATACTTTAACGTGACTCCTACTCCTACACTAACCCTAACCGTCACAGACCCACTGGCTGTAAACCCACCTGCATCAACCCTACGGACTAGAATCCCAACCCCCACGCTAACCCTACCCATTGTAAAACCCAAAAATCAATGGAATTTACTCACAAACCCATTTCTGCACTAAATCTACCCACCAGTGCACCTGTCGACCAGAGCACCTTTCTCAAAACCTTAGAATAAAAATCCAAATTCACGTTCCGCGCGTCTAAATCGAACGGTCTCAAACCATACGACTAATATGACCTTGACCTTTACCATATACCAAAATACTTCACCTCTGGGGGGGTTGCGATGCTGGATCAGGATTATCGGGCTTCGGCTTGGTTCGCTGGTCCAGAGCAAGTTCAGACCGGAAACTTCGCAATTCCTAAAAACCAGAAAAAGAAATAAGAACAATAGTTTTCAACAGTAAAGGTTAGCCACGACCCCAATACCACACTAGGACGTACTCGTCAGACTAACCCAGCTGAATAAAACAGATTACAATTTTAAAAAAAGACCCACAAATCAGTTTGAGGATCCTCATCCCCTCCGGTCTCTCTCTTAGCCCTCGGGTTTGGCAGAGAGACGGGATGGGGAGACGAATCGAACCCAGACAGGTTCGTTGGAAAGTGTGAGTCCCAGACAGGTCGCACATTTTCTGATTCGTCCTTTCAAAATAGGATTTCTCAAATTGATTTCTCTCACGAGTTGACCTTCACCATTGACCAAAATACTTCACCTCTGGGGGAGTTGCGATGCTGGATCAGGATTATCAGGCTTCGGCTTGGTTCGCTGGTCCAGAGCAAGTTCAGACCGGAAACTTCGCAATTCCTAAAAACCAAAAAAAGAAATAAGAACAATAATTTACAACAGTAAAGGTTAGCCACGACCCCACTACCACACTTAAACTTACCCATCAGAATAATCCAACCTGACATTATAATAAATAAAAGGCAAAACAACAGAAGTTTCATAAACTAACGAAAAAAATAACAAGCTACCCACCTGGCCCATAAGCCAAAAAAGGCATTGCTCCTAGACGGGAGCCAATCACAGGCGACATAGTATAGTCTGACATGCGTCGGCCCGTGCCCCTCCTCATTCTCCCTACTACAAACCTTTCCAGACGAGTGCTGGCTTGGGGGGAGATGTTGTAATTTCCCCTAACCTAACCCTGGCCAGAGCCATCGGACTTGACATACTATTCTACGCAAATGATCTTGTACAAATGGGCCTATAGTTTAGTTTAAAGATCCTCATCCCCTCCGGTCTCTCTCTTACCCCTCGGGGTTGGTAGAGAGACGGGATGGGGAGACGAATCGAACCCAGACAGGTTCGTTGGAAAATGTGAGACCCAGACAGGCCGCACATTTTCTGATTCGTCCTCCCAAGGATCTCTTAGATTATAGGTGGAAAACTGTCAGGATTCTCTCTTCAAATAACCTACCATAGTCACCTCACGTTAACCTCGTCCTGAGCCCACCACCATTTAAGGGACCTTACCCTACCCCCATCCACTAAAACCTACCATCATAAGTCAAAGTTCGAGATATCGACATTCGTCGTCAAAGTTCGAGAAAACGACATTCGTCGTCCAAGTTCTAGAAATCGACATTCGTCGTCCAAGTTCGAGAAATCGACATTCGTCGTCAAAGTACGAGAAATCGATATTCGTCGTCAAAGTTAAAAAATCGACATTCGTCACTAAAGTTCGAGAAATCGATATTCGTCGTCCAAGTTCGAGAAATCGACATTCGTCGTCAAAGTTAAAAAACCGACATTCGTCGTCAAAGTTCGAGAAATCGACATTCGTTGTCAAAGATCGAGAAATCGACATTCGTCGTCAAAGTAAAAAAAACGACATTCGTCGCTAAATTTCGAGAAATCGACATTTGTCGTCAAAGTTCGAGAAACCGACGTATTCGTCGAGATTCGAAAAACGACTTTCGTCGTCAACCATTCACGGGTTGACTTTTACCGTCAACTTTTCATGAATAGTTTTTCCGCTTATCGACTTTCGTCAACAACGATTCACGGGTCGACTTTTACCGTCGACTTTCATGAATCGTTTTTCTCTTATCGACTTTCGTCAACAAGGATTCACGGGTCGACTTTTACCGTCAACTTTCATGAATCTCGTGGTCGTAATTCGAGCTGAAAAACCACATAGGAGTCACTAATCTGAACACCTTTTCTATCCGCGGTGACACAAAGAGCATTTTTAATGATATGCGTACTTACCATCATCCTAACTCCCTGTTAAAAGCATTGGACTATGGAAAACTCACTCGCCTTCTCTTTAGGGTTCAAGCTCCCAACGGTTGTCCTAAGGATGATGTCGGTTTGGTTCTTGCTTGCACCTTAGGGGGAAGGGCTGGTAGAAGCTTGATGGGCCTTTCGGGGTACATCCGCCAGTTTGACCCTCGACTCTTCTCAGGTGACCTGGGTAACCTAACGGTGATAACAAAGGGTCACTTGGGGGAGTGTTCTTCGATACGGCTTTTCAGCCACCACTTACGCAACGACACATTGCGCGTCAACACCCCACACACTGACCAGTTTCTTCCCAGCTACTTTCTCACTTGTTTTCAATGGCTGGTCTTTTTTGGTGTTCAACTCAAACAAATCTTCCCACTTGTTTCTTTGGGTCCACTTCCTGGTACGAACAGATTCCTTCCGACCCAAACCCCAACCAGGCTATCATTCCCAGGCCCCTTCCTTAAAAACACCTATAATCGCCACATCCCCTAAAAAACTGAATCAACGACCATTACCTAGGATTAGAACATCACACACCAGAACCCAAAAAACACACCATTGTGGTTCTTGTTAGAAACTTTAGCAATTGATCTCGAGACACACGTTTGGGACTGATCCCCCAGACGGGCCGCCTCAGAGGAGGGTGTATAGTGTTTAAAGAGCTGAAACACCCGTTGATACTGAGGTACGCTACTGAAGATGTGTCTCACAAATTTCCCTCACACACAACACTTGAGGGAGTAGGAATTTCCATGGACAAAAATCCACTAACGTGATCCCCACTCTCAACTAACCCTACCTGTCACAGACCCACTGGCTGGAAACCCACCCACATCAACCTTATTGATTATAACCCTATGTCTAATTTCATAGGACAAAAAATTCTTTAACGTGACCCCTACACTAACCCTAACCGTCACAGACCGACTGGCTGTAAACCCACCCACATCAACCCTATTGATTATAACCCTATGTCTAATTTCATAGGACAAAAAATACTTTAACGTTACCCCTACTCCTACACTAACCCTAACCGTCACAGACCCACTGTCTGGAAACCCACCCACGTCAACCCTACTGATTATAACCCTAAGTCAAATTTCATAGGACAAAAAATACTTTAACGTTACCCCTACTCCTACACTAACCCTAACCGTCACAGACCCACTGTCTGGAAACCTACCCACGTCAACCCTACTGATTATAACCCTAAGTCAAATTTCATAGGACAAAAAATACTTTAACGTGACCCCTACTCCTACACTAACCCTAACCGTCACAGACCCACTGGCCGGAAACCCACCCACGTCAACCCTACTGATTATAACCCTAAGTCAAATTTCATAGGACAAAAAATACTTTAACGTGACCCCTACTCCTACACTAACCCTAACCGTCACAGACCCACTGGCTGGAAACCCACCCACGTCAACCCTACTGATTATAACCCTAAGTCAAATTTCATAGGACAAAAAATACTTTAACATGACCCCTACTCCTACACTAACCCTAACCGTCACAGACCCACTGGCTGGAAACCCACCCACGTCAACCCTACTGATTATAACCCTAAGTCAAATTTCATAGGACAAAAAATACTTTAACGTGACCCCTACTCCTACACTAACCCTAACCGTCACAGACCCACTGGCTGGAAACCCACCCACGTCAACCCTACTGATTATAACCCTAAGTCAAATTTCATAGGACAAAAAATACTTTAACATGACCCCTACTCCTACACTAACCCTAACCGTCACAGACCCACTGGCTGGAAACCCACCCACGTCAACCCTACTGATTATAACCCTAAGTCAAATTTCATAGGACAAAAAATACTTTAACGTGACCCCTACTCCTACACTAACCCTAACCGTCACAGACCCACTGGCTGGAAACCCACCCACGTCAACCCTACTGATTATAACCCTAAGTCGAGTTTCATAGGACAAAAAATACTTTAACGTGACTCCTACTCCTACACTAACCCTAACCGTCACAGACCCACTGGCTGTAAACCCACCTGCATCAACCCTACGGACTAGAATCCCAACCCCCACGCTAACCCTACCCATTGTAAAACCCAAAAATCAATGGAATTTACTCACAAACCCATTTCTGCACTAAATCTACCCACCAGTGCACCTGTCGACCAGAGCACCTTTCTCAAAACCTTAGAATAAAAATCCAAATTCACGTTCCGCGCGTCTAAATCGAACGGTCTCAAACCATACGACTAATATGACCTTGACCTTTACCATATACCAAAATACTTCACCTCTGGGGGGGTTGCGATGCTGGATCAGGATTATCGGGCTTCGGCTTGGTTCGCTGGTCCAGAGCAAGTTCAGACCGGAAACTTCGCAATTCCTAAAAACCAGAAAAAGAAATAAGAACAATAGTTTTCAACAGTAAAGGTTAGCCACGACCCCAATACCACACTAGGACGTACTCGTCAGACTAACCCAGCTGAATAAAACAGATTACAATTTTAAAAAAAGACCCACAAATCAGTTTGAGGATCCTCATCCCCTCCGGTCTCTCTCTTAGCCCTCGGGTTTGGCAGAGAGACGGGATGGGGAGACGAATCGAACCCAGACAGGTTCGTTGGAAAGTGTGAGTCCCAGACAGGTCGCACATTTTCTGATTCGTCCTTTCAAAATAGGATTTCTCAAATTGATTTCTCTCACGAGTTGACCTTCACCATTGACCAAAATACTTCACCTCTGGGGGAGTTGCGATGCTGGATCAGGATTATCAGGCTTCGGCTTGGTTCGCTGGTCCAGAGCAAGTTCAGACCGGAAACTTCGCAATTCCTAAAAACCAAAAAAAGAAATAAGAACAATAATTTACAACAGTAAAGGTTAGCCACGACCCCACTACCACACTTAAACTTACCCATCAGAATAATCCAACCTGACATTATAATAAATAAAAGGCAAAACAACAGAAGTTTCATAAACTAACGAAAAAAATAACAAGCTACCCACCTGGCCCATAAGCCAAAAAAGGCATTGCTCCTAGACGGGAGCCAATCACAGGCGACATAGTATAGTCTGACATGCGTCGGCCCGTGCCCCTCCTCATTCTCCCTACTACAAACCTTTCCAGACGAGTGCTGGCTTGGGGGGAGATGTTGTAATTTCCCCTAACCTAACCCTGGCCAGAGCCATCGGACTTGACATACTATTCTACGCAAATGATCTTGTACAAATGGGCCTATAGTTTAGTTTAAAGATCCTCATCCCCTCCGGTCTCTCTCTTACCCCTCGGGGTTGGTAGAGAGACGGGATGGGGAGACGAATCGAACCCAGACAGGTTCGTTGGAAAATGTGAGACCCAGACAGGCCGCACATTTTCTGATTCGTCCTCCCAAGGATCTCTTAGATTATAGGTGGAAAACTGTCAGGATTCTCTCTTCAAATAACCTACCATAGTCACCTCACGTTAACCTCGTCCTGAGCCCACCACCATTTAAGGGACCTTACCCTACCCCCATCCACTAAAACCTACCATCATAAGTCAAAGTTCGAGATATCGACATTCGTCGTCAAAGTTCGAGAAAACGACATTCGTCGTCCAAGTTCTAGAAATCGACATTCGTCGTCCAAGTTCGAGAAATCGACATTCGTCGTCAAAGTACGAGAAATCGATATTCGTCGTCAAAGTTAAAAAATCGACATTCGTCACTAAAGTTCGAGAAATCGATATTCGTCGTCCAAGTTCGAGAAATCGACATTCGTCGTCAAAGTTAAAAAACCGACATTCGTCGTCAAAGTTCGAGAAATCGACATTCGTTGTCAAAGATCGAGAAATCGACATTCGTCGTCAAAGTAAAAAAAACGACATTCGTCGCTAAATTTCGAGAAATCGACATTTGTCGTCAAAGTTCGAGAAACCGACGTATTCGTCGAGATTCGAAAAACGACTTTCGTCGTCAACCATTCACGGGTTGACTTTTACCGTCAACTTTTCATGAATAGTTTTTCCGCTTATCGACTTTCGTCAACAACGATTCACGGGTCGACTTTTACCGTCGACTTTCATGAATCGTTTTTCTCTTATCGACTTTCGTCAACAAGGATTCACGGGTCGACTTTTACCGTCAACTTTCATGAATCTCGTGGTCGTAATTCGAGCTGAAAAACCACATAGGAGTCACTAATCTGAACACCTTTTCTATCCGCGGTGACACAAAGAGCATTTTTAATGATATGCGTACTTACCATCATCCTAACTCCCTGTTAAAAGCATTGGACTATGGAAAACTCACTCGCCTTCTCTTTAGGGTTCAAGCTCCCAACGGTTGTCCTAAGGATGATGTCGGTTTGGTTCTTGCTTGCACCTTAGGGGGAAGGGCTGGTAGAAGCTTGATGGGCCTTTCGGGGTACATCCGCCAGTTTGACCCTCGACTCTTCTCAGGTGACCTGGGTAACCTAACGGTGATAACAAAGGGTCACTTGGGGGAGTGTTCTTCGATACGGCTTTTCAGCCACCACTTACGCAACGACACATTGCGCGTCAACACCCCACACACTGACCAGTTTCTTCCCAGCTACTTTCTCACTTGTTTTCAATGGCTGGTCTTTTTTGGTGTTCAACTCAAACAAATCTTCCCACTTGTTTCTTTGGGTCCACTTCCTGGTACGAACAGATTCCTTCCGACCCAAACCCCAACCAGGCTATCATTCCCAGGCCCCTTCCTTAAAAACACCTATAATCGCCACATCCCCTAAAAAACTGAATCAACGACCATTACCTAGGATTAGAACATCACACACCAGAACCCAAAAAACACACCATTGTGGTTCTTGTTAGAAACTTTAGCAATTGATCTCGAGACACACGTTTGGGACTGATCCCCCAGACGGGCCGCCTCAGAGGAGGGTGTATAGTGTTTAAAGAGCTGAAACACCCGTTGATACTGAGGTACGCTACTGAAGATGTGTCTCACAAATTTCCCTCACACACAACACTTGAGGGAGTAGGAATTTCCATGGACAAAAATCCACTAACGTGATCCCCACTCTCAACTAACCCTACCTGTCACAGACCCACTGGCTGGAAACCCACCCACATCAACCTTATTGATTATAACCCTATGTCTAATTTCATAGGACAAAAAATTCTTTAACGTGACCCCTACACTAACCCTAACCGTCACAGACCGACTGGCTGTAAACCCACCCACATCAACCCTATTGATTATAACCCTATGTCTAATTTCATAGGACAAAAAATACTTTAACGTTACCCCTACTCCTACACTAACCCTAACCGTCACAGACCCACTGTCTGGAAACCCACCCACGTCAACCCTACTGATTATAACCCTAAGTCAAATTTCATAGGACAAAAAATACTTTAACGTTACCCCTACTCCTACACTAACCCTAACCGTCACAGACCCACTGTCTGGAAACCTACCCACGTCAACCCTACTGATTATAACCCTAAGTCAAATTTCATAGGACAAAAAATACTTTAACGTGACCCCTACTCCTACACTAACCCTAACCGTCACAGACCCACTGGCCGGAAACCCACCCACGTCAACCCTACTGATTATAACCCTAAGTCAAATTTCATAGGACAAAAAATACTTTAACGTGACCCCTACTCCTACACTAACCCTAACCGTCACAGACCCACTGGCTGGAAACCCACCCACGTCAACCCTACTGATTATAACCCTAAGTCAAATTTCATAGGACAAAAAATACTTTAACATGACCCCTACTCCTACACTAACCCTAACCGTCACAGACCCACTGGCTGGAAACCCACCCACGTCAACCCTACTGATTATAACCCTAAGTCAAATTTCATAGGACAAAAAATACTTTAACGTGACCCCTACTCCTACACTAACCCTAACCGTCACAGACCCACTGGCTGGAAACCCACCCACGTCAACCCTACTGATTATAACCCTAAGTCAAATTTCATAGGACAAAAAATACTTTAACATGACCCCTACTCCTACACTAACCCTAACCGTCACAGACCCACTGGCTGGAAACCCACCCACGTCAACCCTACTGATTATAACCCTAAGTCAAATTTCATAGGACAAAAAATACTTTAACGTGACCCCTACTCCTACACTAACCCTAACCGTCACAGACCCACTGGCTGGAAACCCACCCACGTCAACCCTACTGATTATAACCCTAAGTCGAGTTTCATAGGACAAAAAATACTTTAACGTGACTCCTACTCCTACACTAACCCTAACCGTCACAGACCCACTGGCTGTAAACCCACCTGCATCAACCCTACGGACTAGAATCCCAACCCCCACGCTAACCCTACCCATTGTAAAACCCAAAAATCAATGGAATTTACTCACAAACCCATTTCTGCACTAAATCTACCCACCAGTGCACCTGTCGACCAGAGCACCTTTCTCAAAACCTTAGAATAAAAATCCAAATTCACGTTCCGCGCGTCTAAATCGAACGGTCTCAAACCATACGACTAATATGACCTTGACCTTTACCATATACCAAAATACTTCACCTCTGGGGGGGTTGCGATGCTGGATCAGGATTATCGGGCTTCGGCTTGGTTCGCTGGTCCAGAGCAAGTTCAGACCGGAAACTTCGCAATTCCTAAAAACCAGAAAAAGAAATAAGAACAATAGTTTTCAACAGTAAAGGTTAGCCACGACCCCAATACCACACTAGGACGTACTCGTCAGACTAACCCAGCTGAATAAAACAGATTACAATTTTAAAAAAAGACCCACAAATCAGTTTGAGGATCCTCATCCCCTCCGGTCTCTCTCTTAGCCCTCGGGTTTGGCAGAGAGACGGGATGGGGAGACGAATCGAACCCAGACAGGTTCGTTGGAAAGTGTGAGTCCCAGACAGGTCGCACATTTTCTGATTCGTCCTTTCAAAATAGGATTTCTCAAATTGATTTCTCTCACGAGTTGACCTTCACCATTGACCAAAATACTTCACCTCTGGGGGAGTTGCGATGCTGGATCAGGATTATCAGGCTTCGGCTTGGTTCGCTGGTCCAGAGCAAGTTCAGACCGGAAACTTCGCAATTCCTAAAAACCAAAAAAAGAAATAAGAACAATAATTTACAACAGTAAAGGTTAGCCACGACCCCACTACCACACTTAAACTTACCCATCAGAATAATCCAACCTGACATTATAATAAATAAAAGGCAAAACAACAGAAGTTTCATAAACTAACGAAAAAAATAACAAGCTACCCACCTGGCCCATAAGCCAAAAAAGGCATTGCTCCTAGACGGGAGCCAATCACAGGCGACATAGTATAGTCTGACATGCGTCGGCCCGTGCCCCTCCTCATTCTCCCTACTACAAACCTTTCCAGACGAGTGCTGGCTTGGGGGGAGATGTTGTAATTTCCCCTAACCTAACCCTGGCCAGAGCCATCGGACTTGACATACTATTCTACGCAAATGATCTTGTACAAATGGGCCTATAGTTTAGTTTAAAGATCCTCATCCCCTCCGGTCTCTCTCTTACCCCTCGGGGTTGGTAGAGAGACGGGATGGGGAGACGAATCGAACCCAGACAGGTTCGTTGGAAAATGTGAGACCCAGACAGGCCGCACATTTTCTGATTCGTCCTCCCAAGGATCTCTTAGATTATAGGTGGAAAACTGTCAGGATTCTCTCTTCAAATAACCTACCATAGTCACCTCACGTTAACCTCGTCCTGAGCCCACCACCATTTAAGGGACCTTACCCTACCCCCATCCACTAAAACCTACCATCATAAGTCAAAGTTCGAGATATCGACATTCGTCGTCAAAGTTCGAGAAAACGACATTCGTCGTCCAAGTTCTAGAAATCGACATTCGTCGTCCAAGTTCGAGAAATCGACATTCGTCGTCAAAGTACGAGAAATCGATATTCGTCGTCAAAGTTAAAAAATCGACATTCGTCACTAAAGTTCGAGAAATCGATATTCGTCGTCCAAGTTCGAGAAATCGACATTCGTCGTCAAAGTTAAAAAACCGACATTCGTCGTCAAAGTTCGAGAAATCGACATTCGTTGTCAAAGATCGAGAAATCGACATTCGTCGTCAAAGTAAAAAAAACGACATTCGTCGCTAAATTTCGAGAAATCGACATTTGTCGTCAAAGTTCGAGAAACCGACGTATTCGTCGAGATTCGAAAAACGACTTTCGTCGTCAACCATTCACGGGTTGACTTTTACCGTCAACTTTTCATGAATAGTTTTTCCGCTTATCGACTTTCGTCAACAACGATTCACGGGTCGACTTTTACCGTCGACTTTCATGAATCGTTTTTCTCTTATCGACTTTCGTCAACAAGGATTCACGGGTCGACTTTTACCGTCAACTTTCATGAATCTCGTGGTCGTAATTCGAGCTGAAAAACCACATAGGAGTCACTAATCTGAACACCTTTTCTATCCGCGGTGACACAAAGAGCATTTTTAATGATATGCGTACTTACCATCATCCTAACTCCCTGTTAAAAGCATTGGACTATGGAAAACTCACTCGCCTTCTCTTTAGGGTTCAAGCTCCCAACGGTTGTCCTAAGGATGATGTCGGTTTGGTTCTTGCTTGCACCTTAGGGGGAAGGGCTGGTAGAAGCTTGATGGGCCTTTCGGGGTACATCCGCCAGTTTGACCCTCGACTCTTCTCAGGTGACCTGGGTAACCTAACGGTGATAACAAAGGGTCACTTGGGGGAGTGTTCTTCGATACGGCTTTTCAGCCACCACTTACGCAACGACACATTGCGCGTCAACACCCCACACACTGACCAGTTTCTTCCCAGCTACTTTCTCACTTGTTTTCAATGGCTGGTCTTTTTTGGTGTTCAACTCAAACAAATCTTCCCACTTGTTTCTTTGGGTCCACTTCCTGGTACGAACAGATTCCTTCCGACCCAAACCCCAACCAGGCTATCATTCCCAGGCCCCTTCCTTAAAAACACCTATAATCGCCACATCCCCTAAAAAACTGAATCAACGACCATTACCTAGGATTAGAACATCACACACCAGAACCCAAAAAACACACCATTGTGGTTCTTGTTAGAAACTTTAGCAATTGATCTCGAGACACACGTTTGGGACTGATCCCCCAGACGGGCCGCCTCAGAGGAGGGTGTATAGTGTTTAAAGAGCTGAAACACCCGTTGATACTGAGGTACGCTACTGAAGATGTGTCTCACAAATTTCCCTCACACACAACACTTGAGGGAGTAGGAATTTCCATGGACAAAAATCCACTAACGTGATCCCCACTCTCAACTAACCCTACCTGTCACAGACCCACTGGCTGGAAACCCACCCACATCAACCTTATTGATTATAACCCTATGTCTAATTTCATAGGACAAAAAATTCTTTAACGTGACCCCTACACTAACCCTAACCGTCACAGACCGACTGGCTGTAAACCCACCCACATCAACCCTATTGATTATAACCCTATGTCTAATTTCATAGGACAAAAAATACTTTAACGTTACCCCTACTCCTACACTAACCCTAACCGTCACAGACCCACTGTCTGGAAACCCACCCACGTCAACCCTACTGATTATAACCCTAAGTCAAATTTCATAGGACAAAAAATACTTTAACGTTACCCCTACTCCTACACTAACCCTAACCGTCACAGACCCACTGTCTGGAAACCTACCCACGTCAACCCTACTGATTATAACCCTAAGTCAAATTTCATAGGACAAAAAATACTTTAACGTGACCCCTACTCCTACACTAACCCTAACCGTCACAGACCCACTGGCCGGAAACCCACCCACGTCAACCCTACTGATTATAACCCTAAGTCAAATTTCATAGGACAAAAAATACTTTAACGTGACCCCTACTCCTACACTAACCCTAACCGTCACAGACCCACTGGCTGGAAACCCACCCACGTCAACCCTACTGATTATAACCCTAAGTCAAATTTCATAGGACAAAAAATACTTTAACATGACCCCTACTCCTACACTAACCCTAACCGTCACAGACCCACTGGCTGGAAACCCACCCACGTCAACCCTACTGATTATAACCCTAAGTCAAATTTCATAGGACAAAAAATACTTTAACGTGACCCCTACTCCTACACTAACCCTAACCGTCACAGACCCACTGGCTGGAAACCCACCCACGTCAACCCTACTGATTATAACCCTAAGTCAAATTTCATAGGACAAAAAATACTTTAACATGACCCCTACTCCTACACTAACCCTAACCGTCACAGACCCACTGGCTGGAAACCCACCCACGTCAACCCTACTGATTATAACCCTAAGTCAAATTTCATAGGACAAAAAATACTTTAACGTGACCCCTACTCCTACACTAACCCTAACCGTCACAGACCCACTGGCTGGAAACCCACCCACGTCAACCCTACTGATTATAACCCTAAGTCGAGTTTCATAGGACAAAAAATACTTTAACGTGACTCCTACTCCTACACTAACCCTAACCGTCACAGACCCACTGGCTGTAAACCCACCTGCATCAACCCTACGGACTAGAATCCCAACCCCCACGCTAACCCTACCCATTGTAAAACCCAAAAATCAATGGAATTTACTCACAAACCCATTTCTGCACTAAATCTACCCACCAGTGCACCTGTCGACCAGAGCACCTTTCTCAAAACCTTAGAATAAAAATCCAAATTCACGTTCCGCGCGTCTAAATCGAACGGTCTCAAACCATACGACTAATATGACCTTGACCTTTACCATATACCAAAATACTTCACCTCTGGGGGGGTTGCGATGCTGGATCAGGATTATCGGGCTTCGGCTTGGTTCGCTGGTCCAGAGCAAGTTCAGACCGGAAACTTCGCAATTCCTAAAAACCAGAAAAAGAAATAAGAACAATAGTTTTCAACAGTAAAGGTTAGCCACGACCCCAATACCACACTAGGACGTACTCGTCAGACTAACCCAGCTGAATAAAACAGATTACAATTTTAAAAAAAGACCCACAAATCAGTTTGAGGATCCTCATCCCCTCCGGTCTCTCTCTTAGCCCTCGGGTTTGGCAGAGAGACGGGATGGGGAGACGAATCGAACCCAGACAGGTTCGTTGGAAAGTGTGAGTCCCAGACAGGTCGCACATTTTCTGATTCGTCCTTTCAAAATAGGATTTCTCAAATTGATTTCTCTCACGAGTTGACCTTCACCATTGACCAAAATACTTCACCTCTGGGGGAGTTGCGATGCTGGATCAGGATTATCAGGCTTCGGCTTGGTTCGCTGGTCCAGAGCAAGTTCAGACCGGAAACTTCGCAATTCCTAAAAACCAAAAAAAGAAATAAGAACAATAATTTACAACAGTAAAGGTTAGCCACGACCCCACTACCACACTTAAACTTACCCATCAGAATAATCCAACCTGACATTATAATAAATAAAAGGCAAAACAACAGAAGTTTCATAAACTAACGAAAAAAATAACAAGCTACCCACCTGGCCCATAAGCCAAAAAAGGCATTGCTCCTAGACGGGAGCCAATCACAGGCGACATAGTATAGTCTGACATGCGTCGGCCCGTGCCCCTCCTCATTCTCCCTACTACAAACCTTTCCAGACGAGTGCTGGCTTGGGGGGAGATGTTGTAATTTCCCCTAACCTAACCCTAACCCTAACCCTAACCCTAACTTGGCACAGTAAGATGCAATTCAGCTGTTTGTCTTGAGCCTGGTTGTGAATATTTGGTTTGGGGGAGATTGAAATCAGCTGTTTTCTCACCAGGCAGTGCTGTCATGACAGAGCCCACTACTTCTCATTCGATACCTAGAGGCGTGATGGTGGCCAGACTTGTCACATCGTTGTGGAATGACGGATGGGTCCCTTTGAAGGTGATCAACACATCAGGGAGACTTGTGCTGCTGAGACGGAATTCAAAACTGGCTGACCTATATCCTTGCATTGCACTTGAGGATGTTGATAGTGCGGATACAGTCATACCCCCCCTTGTCAGTAGCTCCATGGGTTTGTCTGACGGCGGGGCCCAGTCGACATCTGAAAGTGAAAGGTTAAAATCCATTGGACTGCCTGACCTTGATGTAGAGTCATGTGATGTTTCTGACCAGTGCAAGCAGCGATTAGTCAGTTTGATCTTAACTTATGAGGACATCTTTTCAAAAAATCACCTTGACTGTGGAGAGGCTAAGGGCTTCGTACATAGAATCCACCTTTCCGACCCCAGGCCGTTCCGACTTCCATTTAGGCGAGTAGCCCCTAGCCAATACCAGAAGCTGCGCCAGGTCCTGACAGAGATGGAGGAGAAAGAGATAATTCGTCGTTCTACAAGTGAGTACGCATCTCCACTTGTTTTAGTGTGGAAGAAGAATGGGGATCTTCGAGTTTGTACTGACTTCCGTTGGTTAAACAGAAGAACATTTAAAGATGCCCACCCTCTTCCACATCAGGCAGATTGCCTGGCGGCGCTTGGTGGTAATGCTCTGTTCAGTACGATGGACCTCACGTCAGGTTTTTACAACATGCCGCTTCATGAGGATGATCGTAAATTCACTGCCTTTACCACGCCGATGGGCCTGTTTGAGTACAACAGGCTACCTCAAGGTCTTTGCAATAGCCCTGGCAGCTTTATGCGGATGATGAACAGTATTTTCGGTGATCAAAACTTCCTCAGCATTCTGTGTTATATAGACGATCTGATCGTCTTTGGCCCGAATGAGCAAGTAGCACTTGATCGCTTGGAGATGGTGTTCGGAAGGCTACGAGCTCATGGCCTGAAACTTGCTCCAAAAAAATGTCACCTCCTGAGAGCGTCAGTGAAGTTTCTGGGGCATGTTATAAACAAGGACGGAGTGTCCACGGACCCTGATAAAGTAGAGTGCATTTCCAAGTTGAACAGTTCTGACCTGATGGAAGCGGACGGGAAGACGCCATCTCAGAAGAGAATCAGATCATTTTTGGGAATGGTGAACTATTATCAACATTTCATTCCAAATTATTCTGTCAAAGCAAAACCACTCTTCGATCTTCTTCAAGGTCAGAATGTCAGGGGACGTAAGAATAAGACAAGGAATGTGTGCCAAAATAGGAAGTTGAGACCTGAGGATTGGACTGGAGCACAGCATGATGCAGTTGAGCAGCTGAAATTGTCTCTGGTTGGGAGTGTTGTTCTAGCTCACCCGGATTTCTCACGTCACTTCATATTGGCGACGGATGCTTCCTTGGATGGTATCGGAGCTGTCTTGTCCAGGAGGGGGAGACTAGAGCGAGACCAGTTGCTTTCGCCAGCAAGTCCTTATCACGTTCACAGCGGAACTATCCGGCACACCGGTTGGAATTTCTGGCCCTGAAGTGGTCCGTTTGCGAAAAATTTAGCCATTGGCTCAAGGGGCACAATTTCACCGTTCTGACAGACAACAATCCGCTTGCCCATATACTCACAAAGCCTAAGCTTGACTGCTGCGAACAGCGCTGGGTGGCAAAACTGGCCAGCTATGACTTTGATATAAGGTATGTACCTGGCCCTCAGAATGTCATTGCTGATTCCCTCAGCAGAGTCCCTTTTGTCAAGAGTGGGGTGACGCAAAAATTGCTTCGAGTGCCCTATGAGACCATGCTGGCAGATATGAGAGGGATGTCATCTAACTCTGTGCAGGATGCTTTCAGATGGTCCTGTGATAAAAATCAGACAGAGAGTGTTATACAACAAGGACAGTCATGCACAGTCAATGATAATTTTGGTATGGATCATACTGTTGTTGCAAGCTCTGATGTCTCAGCTGTCTTGACTTCACATGTGGAGTGGGAACTTGGTGCTGATACACGGGCTATGGCAGTTGTGGATCACTTACCTCAGATAGTTCCTACGGGCCAGGACACATTGCCAGCGTTTTCTGTGGAGGACCTTTGTGACAAACAGATGAATGACAGAGTGTTGTCAAGAGTCATATCTTACATTGAGAGTCGCCAGAGACCTACAAGACGAGAGAGAGCAGGAGAGTCACCAGCGGTACTTCGTTACCTTAAACACTGGGAGAAGTTGATTGTGAGGAATGGTGTTCTCTACAGGGTGTCTCGTGACCAGTTGTCAAGGGCGAAACGCTTCCAGTATGTCGTCCCAGACTCGTTGGTGGATATAGTTCTGAGGAGTGTTCATGATGACAGTGGCCACCAAGGTCAATTCAGGAGTGCTAGCTTGGCGAAGCAGCGTTTTTTCTGGTTAAACATGGAGCATAGAGTACGTGACTATGTGCGTCACTGTCAACGCTGCATCATAAGTAAAAGTCCTGACCCTTCCGGCAGAGCTCCTCTGGAGAATATCACATCTACGAAACCGCTAGAGCTGGTCTGTATTGATTTTTGGTCAGCAGAAGATGCTACGAATAAATCTATTGACGTCTTAGTTGTGACCGACCATTTCACAAGGCTAGCTCAGGCATTTGTGTGTCGAGACCAACTCTGCCAAACAAGTAGCCAGAGTTCTGTGGGACAAATATTTTTGTATATATGGCCTACCGGAACGTATCCACAGTGACCAAGGTGCAAGTTTCGAGAGTCGGCTGATAAGAGAACTCCTCAGGGTATCAGGGGTGAAGAAATCACACACCACCCCCTACCACCCTATGGGCAATGGTAGTGTGGAACGTTTTAACAGGACGCTGGGCAACATGATCCGTGCTCTATCTCCGGATGTCAAGAGGGATTGGCCGAGACGTTTGCAGACGTTGACATTCCTGTACAATTGCACGACACATGAGTCGACAGGCTATGCACCCTTTTATTTGATGTTCGGAAGGGTGCCACGTCTTCCAGTCGATATCCTCTTCCGTTCAGTCTTGAATGACCAGAATGTGATCAGCTACGACAAGTTTGTGAACACACTTGTTAAAGATCTCAAAGAGGCCATGGGGATTGCAAAAGAGCATGTCACAAAGGAACAGAAGACACATGCAGCTCTATATAACCGTCGAGTGAAGGGGCTCCTCATCGATGTGGGTGACCAGGTGCTGTTGGCAAATAAGGCTGAGAGGGGAAAAAGAAAAGTTGCGGATCGATGGGAGTCAACGGTCTACACTGTGGTGGACTGCAAGCCTCAAACTCACACTTACAGGATTCGGAACCCTACCACTGGTCAAGAGAAAGTGGTCCATCGCAATCTCTTGTTGTTGGTTGATTTTCTGCCTGTGCCTGAAGAGATCTCTGTGGCTTGTCCGGGTTCAGTTGTGAGTGGCCTATGTAGCAACATGCCTTCAAGTTCATCGTCAAGCCTGAAAGACGGCTCAGTGATGTTGAGTGAAGCCTTGCCATCACACGTGGAGGATGACAGTTCCTGCGAGAATGTTCTTACAACCAGTCGTGTGAATGACGATACTGATAGAACATTGAGTTGGGTTTCTCACTTACCTGTTGTGAGTCAAGCACCTACTTCAACTGTGATCTCAGCGGACGTTATATTTAACCCAACACCCCAAATTGCTCCATCAATGTCTATTGAAAGTGTATCTGAGGAGTCAGATGAAGAAACGGCTGATGTGACTGTCGCCGAAGATGAATGCCGTTCAGATTCAGGAAGCATAGAATCTGCAAGTACTGTTACGCCTGCCCCAGCACACTCGCAGTCCTCCGGTGTGACTCTGAACACACATGCAGCAGATGACGCTAGTTCCACAAGTCAGATCAGATCACGCTTTGGCCGTGTCATCAAACCAGTTGACAGATTAATTCAAACAATGTCAGGCCAGGCTGTGATTCAGGATGCAAAGCGTAATGTTGAGGCTGTTTACAAGTCTATGTTTCGTGCTTTTGCTAATTAGGAAAGTAATTATACTTTTATGGAACATTTGAGAAAGCTTTTTCTTCTCTCTTTCCTAGTTTATCTGGACTGGTTTAAGGTCCTTGGTTCATGTTCAAGTAATATACCTGAGGATGAGGGGTACTTTGGTTGACCATTGGGGGGCCTCTTTATTTACCCAAGTATTATGCATTTTGTTGGGTTATTTCCTTTGTTGATGTATTCTGAGTATGTGATTGTGGAAGAATATTGTGGAATGTATGTGGACATTCTACTGTCGATTGTTGATACGGGAGCTTAGCGCTACTCTCTTATCGATTCATCCTTATGGGATAATTGTCATATTGACTGTCTTTTTATGGGAGGTTCTTCTTTGATGTGAAATGCATATTACATGTGAATGCTTTATTGTACCTTTGGTGATGCCTAAGTTTCATGTAATTCTGTGGGGGTGAATGTAACAGAGTTAAAAAGAAAATTAATTCTAAATATATTCATGGTGTTTAATTACATGAAATTAGAGGTTAAAACAAATCAAATGGTGTTTTAGTGCCCCCTAGTGGTTATCGCATTGCAGACATTCAGGATTTTGTCCTTGCGTGCCTACCGTAGTTCAGCAGAAAATGGCTGACACTGCTGTGGGTAAGCGTGTTTCTTCTCTCTTCTGTGTATTGTGTATAAAAATTTGATAAGAGTGTTTCATACGATTTTGTTTCAAATGTGAATGTTTG
Source organism: Gobio occitaniae (assembly GCA_033150135.1). Classification (NCBI taxonomy): domain Eukaryota; kingdom Metazoa; phylum Chordata; class Actinopteri; order Cypriniformes; family Gobionidae; genus Gobio; species Gobio occitaniae. Next base: position 31,397 of record JARQWZ010005094.1, read on the forward strand.
TAGTGATTATATCAACAAATGTACAATGAGTTGGATGGGTTTATATGTCCGATGGAAACTTTGAGTAATTAACGTTGTGCCTTGTATCTCATACTGAACACACAGTTACCCTTAAAGAGAGAGTTTGTTCATTTTATGTTTTTCTGATTTCAGTGGTTTATGTCTGCAGTGTTTGCAACCAATTTAATACATTTTAATGTATTCCTCAGGTATGTGATTTTTCATGTTTATTTTGTTAACATGGAATTGTTATAAGTTGTATGGAGTTCAGCAGAAAATGGCTGACACTGCTGTGGTGGTTTATGTCTGCAGTGTTTGCAACCAATTTAATACATTTTAATGTATTCCTCAGAACATTGCTGCGGAGAATAAAAGAACAGACAACCAGAGTTTTGTTTGCGTCGTCCATTAAGTTTGTGACGGTTGTGTGGATGCGTAGAGGCCACGTCAGAGACTACAATCGTTACACCTGCACCAGATCGGAGTCTGCCCGCTACTTTTCGTTCACTGAGTCGTTCTATGACACCACTCACTTCAGCCTGTGAGCTATATGTGATATTGAGTATATGTCAATAAACTTCACTTTACACTCGCTATTGGATCTTCTGTTTTTCCTACAGTGTATCGTGACACCGAGAAATAAGTATTCTCAGTGACAGCTATTTGTAATGCAACATCTTACACAGAATCAACTGTTAATGAACAAATGAATGAACAGTTCAATCTTTTCCCATCATGTTTGGTTTCAATTTGTTTAGAATATTGCCAAGGGTATTCTCATGGTGGTTTGGAAAGTGAGAAATGCGTTGGTAAACTTTAAAGACACTTTAAATACTTCTAACTGTGTACAGTATGCAAATGAGTTCCACAGGAGAAAGGAGGGTGAGCCACACTGTGGACCCCCTCTGATACCAGCAGCCAATCGCAACACTGGAATGGAGAAGCGCCAAATTGCAATCTCCTCCTATTTTGAAAAGGACAAAGGTACCCTTTCAACAGACACTCCTTGTTCTGAGTTTCTCCTGGAGAGAGACAAACAGTTCACCAAGTTCTGAGTTTCTATTTGAGAGAGACTGTGACAGAGCAACCACGTTCTGAGTCTCCCTTCAAGAGAGACATAACAGATACACCGTAATGTTCTGAGTTTCTCCTTGAGAGAGACAAACAGTTCACCAAGTTCTGAGTCTCCCTGCAAGGATGAGACTGTGACAGAGCAACCAAGTTCTGAGCCTCTGGTTAACCCAGAGAGACAAAAAAAGGTCTGAGGATCTGAGTCTACAGCTTGTGAGGCAGCAACAGATACGACCACGATCTGAGCCTCCAGCCTGTGAAGAAAGAGACATTAGCAACCACTACGTTCAGAGATCTAGTCCAGCGAGACGACTACAGCACGTCCCGAGTCTCCATGCCAGAGAGACCAACGCGGATTGACCAAGTCCTGAGTGTCTGACCCACAGAGTCAGAAGACACACAGAGACATTTGCAACAAGGTTAGGCTCAGCAGAGAAAACCTTCACTTCAATGTTCCTTTGTCTGCATGTTCCAGATTAAGGACCTTCTGCACCTACTTCAGGGCCTCATCTGCGTGTTCCAGATTTTAGGACGCTTTGGTGCTCCAGGAGATCAGCATCCCACAGATCTTGGTGTTCAAGACTGTTGAAACGGATTCCAGCTCCTTTCCCGCTGCATTGTCACCCAGTGGAAGAAGTCACCTCCATCGGACTGCTTACTCAACCAAGTGGAACGTAAATATCACTTAACCAAACCTCTTTCCAGAAACCTTGGCATTGTTGTATATTATCAGTATATGATTTTCTAATTTACATTAGAGGTAATATAACTGATGCTAGTTAATAACAAATAATATTTCATTATTTGTTTGATGCATATAAGGTTCTTCACATTAGTTTCAGAGAAACAACCGTTTATCTTTCCATAAGATAACGCAACTCTTCTATAGCCACACTCAACTTAATCACATGTATTTTATTTATCTTATGCACTTTATTCCTTTATCATTTATTGTATTCATTTAGTAGTTGTGTTAGTTATTCTTGTTTATCTTTTGTTAATAAAATCCATTTTATTACAATTGTGTCTTACTTGTGCTGATAATACAGAAAAGGCTCTACAAGTTAGAAATCTCACCAATCTTTCAGATAAATCAGCTGACCAACTCTCCCCACTTTACATTCAATCTATGAATCCAGTAAACACCCGCATACATGTCCGTGTAAGAGTCCACTCTTCAAAATGCATCCCACTTTTTAATCCAAAACAACGAAAAAATAGGGAAAAAACTAAAAATCCTCCGTTGTTTGCAAGGGAGTTTTGAGTTATCGTGATCAATCATGTCCATTTTCAATGAAATATCGATTCTAATCCATTTCTGGCAAACTCCCCCAGCAAGAATAGTCTCTCCCACATGAAAATGGATCAACCCTCGTCTCTCTCCTTCAATCAGAGACTCTCCTGTGATGCATCATATAGAGGAAGCGCATTACAGGCTTGGTGAGCTGTCAATCATTGCGCCCATGGTTTTCGTTGGATAAAGGCACTCGGTGCCCAGCCAATGCCTTTCCAACAAAGGTTTGATTGATGGACTTAGTAACCAATCAAAAGGCATTATCTTGCGCAGTTTACGTAAGTAGGCTTTGGTGAATACTGTTTGTGCGCTATCTGCGCGCTCTCAATGGCGCAACTGCAGTGGAGCGCGCAGGCTCTTACTGACGCTTGTTATCAGCTAAATGAGTTTTTTACACTTTGTAATCTCTGTAAATAGGTCTCTTCAGTTTTTCAGTAACTGTTTATCCATTATAATTAGCAGTTTATTGCAGATTTATTTGAATGAAAAACTACTCTTTACAATAGCAAATGTTCTGAAAAAAATGGCCTTTTTGAAAGGACGCCTAGACTTTTCTTGACATAAAAGAATTCGGGGAACAGACACAGTCTCTATATGATAATATCTAGGTGAAAGAGTCTCTATGTGCTGGGATTTATCTTACTCCGGTAACGTGAGATAGCTAGCAGACGGTCGGTTTAGCCAGTTTGTCTGCTTCCTGACCTGGGCCCTAGTGAGTCAAGGTTTAGCTCTAAGACTATGTGCCAGATTACTAGAGAGAAGAGCGGCACCACCCCAAGAGGGATGGATGCCATCCTTCTTCAACAGGTCAGGTCTGCCCCAAAAACTTTTCCAATTGTCTATGAACCCTATGTTATTTTGCAGACACCACTTAGACAACCAGCCATTGAGTGATGATAGTCTGCTAACTATTTCATCACTTCTTTTTGCCGGGAGCGGTCCAGAACAAAAAACAGCCTCAGACATCGTAATAGCGAGTTCACACACCTCTTTAATGTTAATTTTGGTGATCTCCGACTGGCGAAGTCGAACATCATTAGTGCCGACGTGAATAATAATCTTAGAGAATTTACGATTAGCTTTAGCCAGCACTTTTAACTTTGCTTTGATGTCAGGTGCTCTGGCTCCCGGTAAACAAGTGACTATGGTGGCTGGTGTCTCTATCTTCACGTTCCGTGTAATAGAATCGCCAATGACTAGGGCACTTTCAACAGGATACTCAGTGGGTGCTTCACTGAGAGGGGAGAACCTGTTTGATGTTCTAACCGGAACGGAAAAGCGGTTCTTTGGTCTGCGACTATGCTGCCTCACTGTTACCCAGTTTCCCTGCTGCGAGGGCCCTGCAGCCGGAACCGACGAATGTACAGAGTTCACTAAGCTATTCGCATCCAAATCAGTGTCTAAAGCTGTTACATCCTCACTACTCTCAGATAAAGTATGGATGCGTGTTTCTAATTCTGAAATCTTCTCCGTCAGCCTAACTATCTCCTTACATTTATCAGTGATGATAGTCTGCTAACTATCTCATCACTCCTTTTTACAGGGAGCGGTCCAGAACAAAAAACAGCCTCAGACATCGTACTAGCGAGTTCACACACCTCTTTAATGTTAATTTTGGTGATCTCTGACTGGCGAAGTCGAACATCATTAGTGCCGACGTGAATAATAATCGTAGAGAATTTACAATTAGCTTTAGCCAGCACTTTTAAATTTGCTTTGATGTCAGGTGCTCTGGCTCCCGGTAAACAAGTGACTATGGTGGCTGGTGTCTCTATCTTCACGTTCCGTGTAATAGAATCGCCAATGACTAGGGCACTTTCAACAGGATACTCAGTGGGTGCTTCACTGAGAGGGGAGAACCTGCTTGATGTTCTAACCGGAACGGAAAAGCGGTTCTTTGGTCTGCGACTATGCTGCCTCACTGTTACCCAGTTTCCCTGCTGCGAGGGCCCGGCAGCCGGAACCGAAGAATGTACAGAGTTCACTAAGCTTTTCGCATCCAAATCAGTGTCTAAAGCTGTTACATCCTCACTACTCTCAGATAAAGTATGGATGCGTGTTTCTAATTCTGAAATCTTCTCCGTCAGCCTAACTATCTCCTTACATTTATCACATGTGAAGCCCTGTTCGCCAGCGGAGAAGCCTACACTAAACATGCGACATGCAGTGCAGGTGATAATGACAGGAGAAGACATGACTTAACGTGTTTGTTGATTAATCCAACTTACCACTTACCACAATCGTTTGCTGGACACAATTTACTAATCCAAGTTATGGACTCAGAAAAAGGGAGACCCGGGTGCAGAGATAACAAGCTAACAGGCTAGCGAAATGCTAACGTGTGATGATGATTTAGATTAAAAGCTAGCGATGTCAAATTTAACGTGATAGGCAATTTTTAAACAATGTATGGTGATGAGTAAGTTATATTTAGCAGTAGAAGAGAGAGAAAAAATCAAAATAAAGATTCAAACGTAAGCAAGGCTCTACAGAGCTACAGACTTGAGCTACAGAGCAACAGACACAGCAGGCAGACAGGAGCAATCGATCAGGCAGGAGCAATCTCGGGCAGGAGCAATCAATCTCAAATTGAGTGCTTGGAGGAGCAGAGGAGATGCTGAGTGCTTGGAGGAGATGCTGAGTGCTTGGAGGAGCAGATGAGATGCTGAGTGCCTGATGGAGCAGAGATGCTGAGTGCTTGGAGGAGCAGATGAGATGCTGAGTGCTTGGAGGAGCAGATGAGATGTTGAGTGCTTGGAGGAGCAGAGGAGATGCTGAGTGCTTGGTGGAGCAGAGGAGATGCTGAGTGCTTGGAGGAGCAGATGAGATGCTGAGTGCTTGGAGGAGCAGAGGAGATGTTGAGTGCTTGGAGGAGTAGAGGAGATGCTGAGTGCTTGGAGGAGTAGAGGAGATGCCGAGTGCTTGGAGGAGCAGAGGAGATGCTGAGTGCTTGGAGGAGCAGAGGAGATGCCGAGTGCTTGGAGGAGCAGAGGAGATGCTGAGTGCTTGGAGGAGCAGAGGAGATGCTGAGTGCTTGGAGGAGTAGAGGAGATGCTGAGTGCTTGGAGGAGCAGATGAGATGCTGAGTGCTTGTAGGAGCAGAGGAGATGCTGAGTGCTTGTAGGAGCAGAGGAGATGCTGAGTGCCTGAAACATTGGAGAGAAGCAGCTGGGATGATTATGCAGTCACTTGTAAAGAAATTTGGCTCTCCTTTCTTTCTGGGTTGCAAAACCTATCAATAACTTTGTTGTTGAAGTTGGGCATGTCTTTCACAATCTTTTTCTCCATAGAAAGCATGGCAAGGGCATTCAGTCTTTCTTGAGACATTGTGCTCCTTAGGAACGTTTTGATTCTTTTTAGATTGGAGAAGCATCTTTGAGATTCTGCTGATGTCATTGGAGTAGTGATAAGGATTTTCAGAAGATTAACAGTTTCTGAAAATGTGCACTGAAGGTTGTTCTCCATAAAAAACTGATACAGAGGCACTGCACCACTACACTTTTCAAACTCCGGGTTTTCATAGACCAAGGATAGTTCTGTCTTCAGTCTAGCCTTGTTCAGCATCGGATAGGCCTCCACGATGGCATTCAATGCAGCACTTGGAAAGGTTTTAGCATGCTGTGAGAACAGCTCTCCATGCAGCAGTGTTGAACTCACAAGGTGCCCAGTGAACGCAAAGCGCTCCTTTGTCTGAGCCCAGATGGTATCACACACCTGTAAAACATAGAAAATAAACAACATATTAATTGCTATACATAGAACTTTATTAAATTATGTCACAATAATGCAAAAATCAGGTATGAAATACTGTTGTCTAAACCAAAACTATCTACAATAGAAGTAAATCATTGGTGAATTGAGATTAGGAGGAAATCCCAAATAAAATGATTGTAATGTACATGAATCCGTGTATGATTCGTTCAGTCGTTTTTTGAATTAATATTGAAAGTAGAAAAATGAGAAAATGGTTCCTTTTTCGTTTTTTCATTTTCTACACAAAACCAAAAAACAAGAATCAAATCAGAGGCAAGGGGCATTTAATTCCCGCCCACGTGTAGAAATCGAATATTCCAATTGTTTATTCATTTTTCTAACTGAGAATGAAAAACGAAAAATCCAGCTGAATTCTTTGTTTTTCGTTTTTGTGTAGAAAATGAAAAAACGAAAAAGGAACCGTTTTCTCATTTTTCTACTTTCAATATTAATTCAAAAAACGACTGAACGAATCATACACGGATTTACATGTGCTATGTTTTTATCTGTAGTGGCACTTTCTCAGCAAATGAAGTCCCTAACGGATAAAGTGAATTTGATTTGGCAAAACATTAGTAACTGCTCCAAACATAACACAAAATTAAAAACTATATATAACAACAGAGGACCTTTGAGTGGCACCAGTAACCATGCAGCAGTTTGTGAAGCACTATTGTAGACTAGACTAGAGAACAAGAGGCCTATGAAAGTGAAATAAGCTGTACCTCAATAGCAATCCGATGTTGTCCTGCGGGCCCCAGTGTCCTCTGTCGCTTGGCAGCTGGAATCTCCTCTTGCACAGTGATGGAAGACCTTGTTTAAACATAAAACAATTGATTAATACTACATAGGGCTGGGCGATATATCGCATGACATTGTTAGGCGCATCTCGTCAGTAAAGCCGGTTCCTTGATTAGTAGTAAATCGCCATCACCTGCTTTCAGATAGAGCGGCATTTCCTACACAGAGCCGTAGTTCACTGACAAGCTGAGCCATATCGCATTAATTATCATGGACGTATCGCCTGCGGTAATTAATGCGATATGGCTCAGCTTGTCAGTGAACTACAGCTCTGTGTAGTAAATGCCGCTCTATCTGAAAGCAGGTGATGGCGATTTACTACTAATCAAGGAACCGGCTTTACTGACGAGATGCGCCTAACAATGTCATGCGATATATCGCCCAGCCCTAATACTACATTATACTGCATTCATGTTATTTCTATGATTTTTCACATTTACCTGATGTTTCTAATGCTGTCGGCAAACTTACAGATGGCAGCTTTGATGAAGATGGGGTCAATGTTTCGTTTCTGAAGCTGCTGAAAGAGCATGTCGACGTGTGGCATGATTTTATGAAATAGTTAGAGAAAAAAGCAAAATGTACCATCCTCCAGCATCCTCACAAACCCTCCTGCTTCTCTCACAGTCACAGCATCAAAGTTCCCAGAGTCCTGAATGGTCTTAAAACACTTAAGAAGATCATCCCTGTGCTCATATACAGTGTTCACTGAGCGACTGTGAAAGTTCCATCTTGTTGCACACGCTCTCGGAAGTCTGCTACCAACAACATCATCAAGCACGCTGGTCCGTTTGGGCGACCTTGAAAAAAATGCACAAAATCCACCTAGCTCCGAAAACAATTTGGAGACTTTGGGTATCTTTGAGGTGGCTTGCTGCATTACCAGATTGAGCTGATGTGCGTAACAATGTAGGGGAGAACCGGGGCGAAAGTAACACGGGACGAAAGTAACAACGCGATTTTCTCCGAGCCCTGAATACATTTGCATTTCAAGCTATGACAGCACGTTCAGCACACAACCCTTGACGGATCTGCCAAATATCATGTGATTCCGCCATCGTTTCCCGCGGTTAGGTCCGAAATGCAGTTTTCAAGTACGGCAAGTAAATTAATGAAGCGGTACTTTTTTTTCTAATAACAAGTTGTGTTTCTTGTTTCATGTGTCACAGTAATGATCAATCTACGGGTTATTTAGTGCTGTTACACACCCTGAAGGTTTGTCTTTTCAGAGTTTTTCAGTATAAAAGTAAATCGTGATTAAATGTCAGGACTTCGTGTCGGGACGAAAGTAACACTTGTCACTTTTGTCCCGCTATTATATATACAATGCATATTATGCAAATTTAATTTAATTTAATAAAATTGTTATATTGTTCATACTGTTGAAGAAAAAACTTATCAAATAGATTGACATTGCAAATAAAAAATATTCTAAACAATTCAAGTTTGTACTGTCATATTACATTTGAAACATTTGATGAACTTTAACATATAAAATGAAAATATAATTTAATAAATTTTTTGCAAAGATAAAGGACAAAATATGTTTGCAGTTACATATTAACAAGCTCATAGTCAGGTATGTTTAATAAAAACAAGAGTAGCACCAAAAAATCTAGCTTGTATTGTTGTGTTACTTTTGACCCACCTGTGTGTTACTTTCGTCCCACCTGATGGGGTCAAAAGTAACAATGTGCAGCTTATGTTCAAAGTGAAATTATACTGTAGTCGTTCTACATTTGTACAAAATACCACCTGCTATTGATAGACCACACTTGTGAGTTATTGGCCACAGCAAAAATATATCTCGGTCTAAAACAGTATCTTTTAAAATTACGATTTTCTAAAAAAATAGTACTTTCGTCCCTGCTCTCCCCTACGTAGTGTGCGTTTTCATACACATCCATCACTTTACGCTGAACTCCTCCAGTGGCACCCCGCATAACGCTCACTCCGTCATAAACTTGAGCTATTAATTTTGTCTTGTCTTTGGGTGGGATCAATGCACTCATCAATGAACTCAAAAAAGCGTCTTGAATGACGCTGTAGCGGTCGATTAGATTAGATTAGATTCAACTTTATTGTCATTACACAAGTACAAGTACAAGGCAACGAAATGCAGTTTAGGTCTAACCAGAAGTGCAATAGCAGCAAGTGCAGGATATACAATGGATGCGTAAGTGCAGGACATGGATCTGTACTGAATATATATAAATATGTATAAATAGAGAGTTGTCTTACTATAAACAGAACTGAATTTACAGGTGAATATGTACAGTGAATAAATATACAGATGGCTATTACTATAAACAGAATTTACAGGTGAATATGTACTATGAATATAATATACAGATGGCTATTACTATAAACAGAATTTTACAGATAGAGGTATACAATAATATGTTAGGCTAATATGAGGAATATAGCAGTGGATTAGGGTAGTGCAATAAATTATGGACAGAGCTATCCGGAAAAAAAAAAAGTGTAAAGTGCAGTGGAAAGTGGTTGCATATTACAGTTAGAAGTACGGTGCAAAATGCAAATGTAAACATTGGTACTATAAATAAAGTCGGCAGTGCAAATGAGCATAATCCAGTTAAGATATGGCAGTGCAAGATGCATATGTAAACAGTTGTTACTGTGATAAACAGTCGGTAGTGCAAATAACAAAGTGAAGGCGGATGTGAGGTAGGAGAGTTAGCAGTTTATGAGGGAAGTGGATCAACGGGGGTTTGAGTTCAATAAAGAGACAGCTCTGGGGAAAAAACTGTTCTTAAGTCTGCTGGTCCTGGTCCGGAGGATCCTGAAACGCCTGCCGGAGGGCAGGAGAGAAAACAGTCTGTGGGCTGGGTGAGAGGAGTCCTTGAGGATGCTGTGAGCTCGATGCAGGCAGCGTTTCCTCTGGATGTGCTCGATGGCAGGCAGTGGAGTTCCTGTGATGCGCTGGGCAGTTTTCACCACCCGCTGCAGTGCCTTGCGCTCCGCAACAGAGCAGCTCCCATACCATACTGCGACACAGTTGGTCAGGATGCTTTCTATTGCGCAGCGATAGAAGTTCACCAGGATAGCCGAGGAGAGCTGATTCTTCCTCAGTGTCCTCAGGAAGAAGAGGCGCGGGTGAGCCTTCTTGACCAGGCTGGAGGTGTTGGTCGTCCACGACATGTCCGCCGAGATGTGGATCCCCAGGAACTTGAAACTGGAGACACGTTCAACAGCCATTCCATTGATGTGGATGGTGTCGTGTGTGCCTCTTGACTCTTTCCTGAAGTCCACGATGAGCTCCTTCGTTTTGGTGGTGTTGAGGAGCCGGTTATTATCAGCGCACCATGTGGCCAGGTGCTGGATCTCTTCCCTGTAGGCAGTCTCATCGTTGTTGCTGATGAGCCCAATCACCGTAGTGTCGTCCGCAAACTTGACGATGGAATTAGATCCATACACAGGCTTGCAGTCGGAGGTGAAGAGGGAGTAGAGAAACGGGCTTAGCACACAGCCCTGTGGTACGCCAGTGTTGAGTGTGATGGACGTGGAGCAGGTGGATCCTGATCGAACATTCTGGGGTCTGTCAGTTAGGAAGTCCAAAATCCAGTTACACATTGAAGTGTTGATGCCCAGGTCTCCAAGTTTGGCAATTAACTTGGATGGGATGACAGTGTTGAATGCTGAGCTGAAGTCAACAAACAGCATACGTGCGTAAGTGTTTTTATTGTCCAGGTGAGTGAGCACAGAGTGCAGTGCCATGGAAACGGCATCCTCTGTGCTCCTATTGCTACGATAGGCAAACTGGTGTGAGTCCAATGTGGATGGTAGAGAGTCTTTTAGGTGCTCCAGGACCAGCCGCTCAAAGCACTTCATGACGATGGGTGTAGCGATGTAGCGAAGTACAAGGGCAAGTTGGCACTGGACAGACACGTCAGATGTTTCATCGGCTTGAATGGCAATATAATCAGCCGCAGTCACCTCCTCGTGAATGTACTCCTTAACAACAGTCAGCATACAGTCCAGCAGCTCATTCTGAATCGTTTTGGACGTACCTCTGAACACAGTAGCTCCCTCCAAATGCTCCTTCAGAGCAGCGTCCAACGACGAGGCGAAGTTAACAAGGCCCCTAAAAATGCCTGGGTTTTCAGAGGCTTCAGTCTCGTCGTGGCCACGCAAAGCCAATTCAAAGGCACCACAACATTTTACACAGTCAATCAGTTTAGAAAGAATATATCGATTCTTGTCCACTTCCTCATTGTGCCTTCTTATACAAAGTCGATGGCCATCATCCAACTGAGTAGCAATGTTAGCCTTCCCCAGCAACGCAAATTTCAGGCAGTTGTCCATATGCATCTTTGTGTGTTCGTGTTTTTTAATTTTTTCCGAAAAATGTTTCATGTCCTGAACACCGTTCCCTTTCAGTCGGTCACGTTCGACGTACGTCGGAACTGACCGACGAATTGGGATCTGTTTCAGAGACCAATCTACTTCGAGTGTATTAAAAACGAGCCAATGGACATTGGCATGCGGTGCACGCATTCCACGCGCCGCCCCGCATTGCGGGTATAAATACGGAAGTGGAAGTACCGCATATTGCTTTCAACTTCGGAGCCGAGCTTTCATGCTTCCTGCGAAGAGTGTGTTCTACGAGTTTCAAGACACTACGAGAGAAGATCAGCTTACCTGTTCCTGTGTCGGTGTGACGGTGCTATACAGCGGTGGTCGCGACCAGAAGTGAAACTGTTGGTTCGCTGGGCGTTTCCCTCTGAGTGCTTACAGCGGGCTTGCACCTTTAAACCGCTGTAAGCCGCGGCTATTCCCCTGTGTGCCTCGGCACGTTCGGAGCGGTTTTCTCTTCTCTCTGTCACTAAAAGAGCAACACGGTTTGACTCTGCGTCTTTTTCAAGATGTCACTCAAACCGTGTGTTTCTGGATGCAGTTGTTTCCTGTCCTTTTGACGGCCACGATCTCTCTCGCATATAAACATGTGAGATTGCTTTCGTGGGTGATCCATGCTCTCTCAGGAGAGCATGGTCACGTCGGCGCGTTGTTCGTCTCACCTTTCTCGTAAGGGCTGAGCGTTCAGCGCGCCGTGTGCCGTCTCGCGCCGGCTGATAGCGGGGGTTGTCACGGCAACCCAGCGCGTCACTCGGCGCTCTGATGCGCGGTCGAGACTATGAAACCTCAAATGGGGTTGAGTCCCTTCACTTATTCCCCGATCTAGTTTCTTTTCTGGGGCTCCAGAAAAGGATTACTTTGGCTAATAAGCGCTGGTGACCTGAGGATTACAGTGGGGCTTCCCCGCCGAGTACATCTCTTCGGGCCCCCACTCCTCTATCGCATCACGAGCGTGCTGAGACTTTGTTTGTGGGTGGTTCATGTTCTCTCACGAGAACATGACCACGTCGGCGCGTTGTTCACCTTGCTCTTTCATAGGGGCTGGATTGTTCAGCGCGTCGTGTGCCGTCAAGTCTGACGGCCACACTCATTGTCTCACATGCCTGCTGGTAGCTTACAGATGGGATTGCTGGTCCTTTAAAAAAAAAGAAAAAAAAAGAAAAAAGGGGATCTAGCGTTTCATTTGGCGCTCTGGCGGAGGACAGATGTCAATTGCTGCATCGGAGAGAGGGCTGTTATGCGCTGGAAATGATAATGCTGAGTTTCCCACTATAATGGTGTGTGCTCATGCTGAATCAGATTCAGAGTTGACAGCAATGCTTTCCGGGGTGGCTGCCCGGATGTGCATTGGAAAAATTTAACAGCATGGAACTATTTGGTGTCAAAATATGGAACACCAAAAGGGCCATAACCTGAATAAGTTTTTCCCTCTCTCACTGCCCTCTGTCCTGCATGCATGAGGGTAGTCCCGACCCAGGGGTTATGCAGGAACTGCGTGCGGTGATGGACCTCGCTCTCCGGAGTGACGAAAGTCACTGCACGCTCCCTGGGTCAGGCGATGTCCACACCAGTGGTCCAGGAAGCTGGGGCTAAACCTGGCAGATATGCGTGAGCCGACGAAGTTCGGTTCCTCATCGCCCCTGTCTGTCAGGCTGGCCTCTTCGGCGACGCCAACGAGAACTTCGCCCAGCAGTTCTTGGTGGCCCAGAAGCAGACGGAGGTGGCTAAAAATAAATAAATAAATGAAATAAAATAAATTAAAAAAAAAAAAACCTGCACCGACGACCAGCTGCTGCCTACACCCAGTCGTCGGCCGCAGCACCTCCATCTGCTTGTCGCCGAGGGCGCCACCCTGCGTCCGCCTCCACCCAGGCAGCAGGTGGCCGGGCGCAAGGGAGGTGCCCAACCCGTCCAGGGTCCCGCGAGCCTGCTAGCAAGCACAAGGGCAAGCGACCCTGAAACGGGCAGCCCAGCGAGAGAGGAATTGCTCGGGGAGACGGTGTCCGCACCCCTCCCTCCCCCGGAGGAGGACCGGGGGGAGAATATTTTCTTTTGGTTTCGGTCCTGCCGCTGGCTCCCCGGAGTCCAGTGGTACCCACATTCTCAGAGCAGTTCTTCCCTCCCTGAGCCCAGAGAGGGACAGGTTGGCAGTGTGCGACGCCCCCGGGCCTTGCCACTCCTTTCCTCCCCTCTCACCCCTCGCCAGGGGGCAGCAGATTGGGCACCGAGGACGCCCCCGGGCCTTCTCACCCACTCTCTGCCCCACCTGGAGTATTCAGGCAACACTCCGGGCCGCCTCCGGGCCTCCCGAGTCGGGTCTGAATACTCCACCTCGCTGCCTCACCCCGGGTACGTCTGTGGTGCCGTTGATCCCGCTAGTTCGGTCTCTGGGGGCCTGGCTAGGTCTCCCCAGGCCGTCTCGCTGGCTCATCCGTACCATCAGACTCGGCTATGCGATTCAATTCGCACGCCGGCCTCCCAAGTACAGGGGCATCCTCTTCACCTCCGTGCGGAGCAGCGATGCCCATGTCTTGCGGTCCGAGATCGATGTCCTGCTGGCGAAGGGCGCGGTCGAGCCGGTTCCTCCTGCCGATATGAGGTCGGGGTCCTACAGCCCCTACTTCATTGTACCCAAGAAAGGGGGTGGGTTAAGGCCAATCTTGGACCTGCGCATTCGCAGAAACGCATTTTCCAATGCATCCGTCCCCAAGATTGGTTTGCAGCGATCGACCTGAAGGACGCGTACTTTCATGTCTCTATCCTTCCTCGACACAGACCGTTCCTGCGCTTTGCGTTCGAGGGGAGGGCATATCAGTACAAAGTCTTGCCCTTCGGGCTGTCCCTGTCGCCTCGCGTCTTCACGAAGGTCGTCGAGGCAGCCATTGTTCCGCTCAGAGAACGCGGCGTTCGTTTACTCAACTATCTCGACGACTGGCTCATACTCGCCCAGTCTCGGGAGCAGTTGTGCGAACACAGGGACATGGTGCTCAGTCACCTCAGCCTGTTGGGACTTCGGGTCAACCGAGAGAAGAGCAAACTCTGCCCCGCGCAGAGGATCTCTTATCTCGGTATGGAGCTGGATTCGGTCAGCCGGACAGCGCGCCTCACTCCAGAGCGCGTCCGGTCAGTGTTGAACTGCTTGAATACGTTCAAAGGCAGAACAGCGGTCCCACTGAAATTATTTCAGAGGCTCCTGGGGCATATGGCATCTGCAGCCGCGGTAACGCCGCTCGGTTTGCTTCATATGAGACCGCTTCAACGCTGGTTGCACGACCGAGTCCCGAGATGGGCGTGGCAGAGCGGTCAGTACCGGGTCCTAGTTACTCCTTACTGTCGCCAAACCTTCAGTCCGTGGTCAGACCCCTCGTTTCTCCGGGCCGGAGTGTCCCTAGAACAGGTGTCGAGGCATGCTGTGGTCCTCACGGATGCCTCATCCACGGGCTGGGGGGCCACGTACAACGGGCACGCAGTTCGGGTCTGTGGACGGGGCCCCAACTGCGTTGGCATATCAATTGCCTAGAGTTTCTGGCGGTACGTCTTGCCCTGGCCCGGTTCAAGAAACCGCTTCGGGGCAAGCACGTACTGGTCCGTTCGGACAGCACTGCGGCCGTTGCGTACATCAACCAACAGGCTGGTCTACGCTCCCGTTGCATGCTCCGGCTCGCCCGCCATCTCCTCCTGTGGAGTCAGAAGTTTGTGAGGTCACTTCGTGCTATTCACATCCCAGGTGCGCTGAACCAGACAGCCGACGAGCTCTCTCGTCAGTCGACACCTCCGGGCAAATGGCGACTCCACCCCCGGAGCGTCCAGCTGATATGGGACCACTTCGGGGTTGCACAGGTAGACCTGTTCGCTTCCCCGGAGTCGACCCATTGCCAGTGGTACTACTCCCTGACCGGAGGTACCTTAGGCATAGATGCACTGGCGCACAGCTGGCCCCGGGACCTACGCAAATATGCGTTTCCCCCAGTGAGCCTTCTTGCACAGACTCTGTGCAAGGTCAGGGAGGACGAGGAGCAGGTCTTGTTAGTTGCGCCCTATTGGCCCAACCGGACCTGGTTCCCCGAACTCACACTCCTCGCGACAGCCCCTCCCTGGCCGATCCCCCTGAGGAAGGACCTTCTTTCTCAGGGACGGGGCACTCAATGGCACCCGCGTCCAGACCTCTGGAAACTCCATGTCTGGTCCCTGGACGGGACGCGGAGGTTCTAGATGGCCTACCACAAGCAGTGGTAGATACCATCGCTTCAGCTAGAGCCCCCTCTACGAGGCGCCTCTATGCTCTGAAGTGGAACCTGTTCGTCGTTTGGTGCTCTTCCCGCCAGGAAGACCCCCGGCAGTGTTCGATTAATGTTGTGCTTTCCTTCCTGCAGGATGGGTTGGAGCGGCGGCTGTCTCCCTCCACCCTCAAAGTGTACGTCGCTGCAATAGCGGCGTATCACGATGCAGTAGACGGTAAATCCGTAGGTAAGCACGACTTAATCGTCAGGTTCCTCAGAGGTGCGAGGAGACTAAATCCTCCTCGTTCTACCTCGTTACCCTCTTGGGACTTAGCCCTGGTGCTTAGAGCACTCCAGGGTCCTCCATTTGAGCCTTTGCAGTCAGTCGAGCTAAAAATCCTGTCTATGAAGACAGTCCTCCTGACCGCATTGGCCTCAATCAAGAGGGTGGGGGACCTGCATGCGCTTTCGGTCGACGAATCGTGCCTAGAATTCGGGCCGGCCAACTCTCACGTTGTCCTGAGACCCCGGCCTGGATATGTGCCCAAGGTTCCTACCACTCCCTTCCGGGACCAGGTTGTGAACCTGCAAGCGCTGCCTTCGGAGGAGGCAGACCCAGCCCTAGCTTTATGTCCCGTCCGCGCTCTTCGCGCTTACGTTGACCGGACTCAAAGCTTCAGATCCTCACAGCAGCTCTTCGTCTGTTACGGAGTTCAGCAGAAGGGAAAGGCTGTCTCCAAGCAGAGGTTGGCCCACTGGATAGTGGATGCCATTGTCTTGGCTTACCAGTCCCAAGACGTACCTTGCCCGTTCGGGGTGCGAGCACATTCAACAAGGAGTGTTGCTTCATCCTGGGCGCTGGCTCAAGGTGCCTCGCTGACAGACATTTGTAGAGCTGCGGGCTGGGCGACACCTAACACGTTCGCTAGATTTTATAGCCTCCGTGTAGAGCCGGTATCTTCCCGCATCCTCGCCCCCCAGGGCCAGTAGCGCTAAGTACCCGTTCTAGTGTCGGCTTGCAACGCCACTCCCGCCTTCGGGCCGGATACGTGCGTCTATTCTTGCTCCAGTTGTGTTCCCCGGAAACGGCTAACCCTGGGAGTTCCTCCGTCACCCCTGCGGTGCCAGACGTTGCGGCCGTCTGGCGCCAGGCCTGCACCCGTATGCTTGTGGAACGTGTGTGTAGGCTGGGTTCCATATGTTGCGGTCCCCTCACGGCTACCCCATATGTGTATTCTCCACGGTATCTGCTACCCTGCTCGGTTAGCCCCGTGTCTTTCCCTTGACAGAGCCCGCTCTGTCATCTCTGGGTTGTGTTCTTCCCCCCCTGGGATCAGGTTGGGTCCACCCCAGAGATTTTCCATAGTTGCACTACCCTAGGTTAGGTTAGTCCTGATGCGTATTTCCACCTCTCCTTCCATTGAAGGATGTGGCTCCGCAGCGTACCGTCTCCCTAGACGGGCACGCTTCCCAGCGTTATCCAATAGTCACGCTGAGTGGGTCTTGCAGGAACAGCAGTGACTGTCCTTCCCTGCCGGGAGCCCTGACTCCCACTCCAACTTAGGAGTGGTCCAGCGAGCTCAGGCAGGGCGCTGGAAGGGCCAGCATCCCTGGCGTTTTGGTAGGGATCCCAATTCGTCGGTCAGTTCCGACGTACGTCGAACGTGACCGACTGAAAGGGAACGTCTCGGTTACGTATGTAACCCTCGTTCCCTGAAGGAGGGAACGGAGACGTACGTCCCGTCGCCAGGTGCTGTGCTTCAGCTGAAGGCCCGAGCCACTCTTCTCGGCTCCTCAGTTGAAAACAATATGCGGTACTTCCACTTCCGTATTTATACCCGCAATGCGGGGCGGCGCGTGGAATGCGTGCACCGCATGCCAATGTCCATTGGCTCGTTTTTAATACACTCGAAGTAGATTGGTCTCTGAAACAGATCCCAATTCGTCGGTCAGTTCCGACGTACGTCTCCGTTCCCTCCTTCAGGGAACGAGGGTTACATACGTAACCGAGACGTTTTCTCACCAGGCTCGATCGGTCGCTGCAGTTTTAAAAAGCAAACAAGGGAAGCAAAACAGCGAGTTAGCTACTCCGCAGCCGGTTAGCCATGGCTTCCTAGTGTACCATGTCCGTGAAAAGCCTCTAGTATAAGACGCTTCCTTGTCTTTCACCTGCTGTCTGTTGTTAATTTGTGGCTGGTCCAGTCCCATTTCTTTTATTTTTTGTTTTTCAGCCAGTGGTCTTCTTTCAAACGGAGTTATTATTACTGCGCGTCACTGATTGGTTGAATTGATCCTATTTAGTGACGTTTTATAGCATATAAGCTCTCCATTGGTTAGATAGCGTGGGCGCCCTTTCTCGGCGCCCGAGCATAAAACTACACATTTATGATGTTATGCGGCAAATGATGAAGCTGGTAGACAAAAAGACCCCCCCCCCCCCCTCATTCTAGTGTGAAAAACACGTACGTTTTTTTCAAACTAAATTATTATTATTCTTTTTTTTTTTTTTTACTTGGTAGGAGGGGCGCGCCCCAGCGCCCATAATAGATCAGCCGCCCCTGGGAAGAAGGAAGGGGAATGGGAAATGAGGAAGAGAGAGAGACTGCTGGGAGGGGTTCGCCGACCCCGGGGCACACCACCATCTGGTCCTCCGCAAGTCGGATGGCCGAGTCCAGCGACGTGGGGCGGTGGAACTGGACCCACTGTGCGGTCTTCTTGGGCAGCCGTGCTACAAACTGCTGCAGTACCACCTGGTCTACGATGTCCTCCACGCCGCGTCCCTCGACCACCAGCGTCCCGGAGATGTTGGGCCATCAAGAAGGGTCGGCCACCTTCCCCCAGACCCAGTGACCGGAAGCGCTGGCGATGTTGCTCGGGGGACAGGCCGACCCGCTGGAGGATGACCCTGTTATGGGAAATTTTAATCATAGCTATACATTAAACATTGCGCATTAAATGTTTATTGATTTGCATATATTCATACAGAACCAGATTACTAGGTAAAAGGTCATATACAGAATATAGAGAACACGTTCTACACTTACACATGGAAAACATGTTTTGTACAGGAGACATGAAGACTGGGATTTGACACTCAGGGGTCAGGATGGCCTAAATGTAGGGATCAGAGTTAAAATGAACAGCACACTTGGGATTTGAGCAAGTCCTGCTTTTCTTGTTTTGTGTTTAAATTTACAGGAGGAGTGACTTTGTTTGGGAACTGATAAAAGCTGAGTGCTGTTATGTCTAGTTAGTGCACTCTGCAGACATTGAAGATGGCTGTATGACTGTGACTCATTTCTTGCAAGAAATTAAAATCTTTATAAAGACAATTGGGCAAGGTTTTGTCTCTTATTCAGTAATGCGGCGGTAGTTGAAATTTTGCCACGACAGCCCTCTTCAGGTCTTGATAAACCAGGAGGTTCTGGACCGGTAGCTGTTGCGCCGCCAGTTGTGCCTCTCCTGTCAGCAAAGGAATGAGCCGTACTGGCCAGTGCTCTTGTGGCCATCCGCAGGTCTCCACGGTCCTCTCAAAAAGATCTAGGAATGCCTCAGGATCGTCCTGCGCACTCATCTTCATCAGGGGCACGTGGGTAGGCAGCGATGTCCCAGCAGATGGTCCCTCAGTCCGAACCTCCCGGTCCAGACAGCTCCGAAACAGCTCGCGGTCCTCTTGCTTGGCACTGATGAGGGCACGGAAACTTTGCTCCTGATCCTCCCTCAACCCGATCAGTGCCCGATGGTATTCTTTGTGTAGTCCCGCGAGCGACCGGATGATGTCCGCAAACGGCGTGGCTGACGGGGTTTGCATGATGGCGGCGGCTTCTTCTTCCTCTCCCAGGTTTCGGCACCAGTGTAACGAGGTTCAGATGTGTGTTGGGAAAGGAAGAAGGCAGGGTCAGCGAAATGCTGGAACTCGTGGGACTTTATTTTCAACTCAGTTATAAACGTAAACTGGTGCCTTGCAATATCACTCAAAACTTGTATTCTCCTCTGGATGACAACAGCTTTCTCTCAGTCCACAGTCTCAGCGTCTCTCCCACGAGTCCTCAGCGTCTCCCTCCCTCACACACTGCTTCCAGCCTGGCTTTTAAGCGGTCTCTCCGCGCCAATCACTGCAATCAGACACAGGTGTTTATCATCATGCACTTGACCTACTTTCTTACCGCTCGTCTCCCGGCCTCCTCCGTCTGTGCAGGCCTTGCGAAACCACGCCCCCTTCGCCACACACACCATTCTTTGTAAAGCCTAGAAATGGTTGTATGTGAAAATCCCAGTAACTGAGCAGATTGTGAAATACTCAGACCGGCCCGTCTGGCACCAACAACCATGACACGCTCAAAATTGCTTAAATCACTTTCTTTCCCATTCTGACATTCAGTTTGGAGTTCAGGAGATTGTCTTGACCAGGACCACACCCCAAAATGCATTGAAGCCACTGCCATGTGATTGGTTGATTAGATAATTGCTTTAATGAGAAATTGAACAGGTGTTCCTAATAATCCTTTAGGTGAGTGTATACATATAATGTATATTAATACATATAACTTAATTTACCACAGCCTTGTTGGCATGTATTTCTACTTGCATGCAAAGGTGTTCTATCGAGTTGAGGTCAGGCCAGTCAAATTCATCCATACCAAACTCGCTCATCCATGTCTTTATGAATAGACACTTTGTGCACTGGAGCGCAGTCATGCTGGGACAGGAAGGGGCCGTCCCCAATCTGCTCCCACAAAGTGGGGAGCATGAAATTGTCCAAAATTAGAAATTAGCAGTAAGAGTTCTTTTCACTGGAACTATGGGGCCAAGCCCAACCCCTGAAAAACAACCCCACCCTATAAACCACCAAACTTTACACTTGGCACAATACAGTCAGGCAAGTCCCGTTCTCCTGGCAACCGCCAAACCCAGACTCATCCATGGGATTGTCAGACAGAGAAGCGTGATTCTCATCTGCCAATTGCTCTAGAGTCCAGTGGCGGCGTGCTTTACCCCACTGCATCCCAAGCTTTGCACTTGGTGATATAAGGCTTGGATGAGCTGCTCGGCTATGGAAACCCATTCCATGAAGCTCTACGCACTTTTCTTGAGCTCATCTGAAGGCCACAGAAGTTTGGAGGTCTGGAGCTCTTGACTCTGTAGAAAGTTGGCGACTTCTGTGAACCTCAGCATGCGCTGACCCCGCTCTTTGTGGCTGAGTTGCTGTTGTTCCCAATCGCTTCTACTTTATTATAATCCCACAAACAGTTGAGCGTGGAATATTTAGTAGTGAGGAAATGTCCCGAATGGATTTATTGCACAGGTGTCCACCGATCACGGCCCCACGCTTGAGTTCTCTGAGCTCCTGAGAGCGGCCCATTCTCTCACTAATGTGTGTAGAAGCGTCTGCAGGCCTAGAGCTTGATTTATACTAGGGATGCACCGAATCCAGATTTTTGGGGTTCGGCCGAATACCGAATCCACTGGTTAAGATTCGGCCGAATCAGAAACGGAATACAGAAACCTTCTCCCATCCTCATTCCATTATCACAGTAAACACATTAATTAAGTAAACAACATCCACAGCAGTGTAGGGATGCTCATATTGACCGTTAACCGAAAGTAACTTGAAAACTTGATGGATTCTGCTAAATAAAATCAGGTAGTTACAGGTGCTAAAGCAAAAAGTGTTACAACCATCTCCGGTTCCTCTATCAGTATATTGGAGATCGGAGGTTTGCTGATTTATTCCATGCTTCAGTATTTTAAGGTAGGTATCACTATTTACATAAAGGAATAAACAATTATGGAGGAGCATAAAAAACTATTAGAAAACTACAGACCAATAAAAAAATAACAGTCTTTGCTGTAGAGTCACATGATGTAGAGATATTATTTCAAACACTGATGGAGTGGTTGTGCTTGCACACGGAGAGACTTAGATGTAGACGTTACTTTGAAGACACCAATAGGCACGTCCATATTGCGCAAATCCGTGTCCGCAGATGTGTACTATAGTCTTTAAGCCCTATATTTTAAATAAAAAGGCATGTAAATGTCTAGACGATTCATATGCTATAGATGCACCTGAAATTGTACCTGTCCGGAGTGGACATCCTCTTGTTTGCTGATTTTTGAAGATGTTGTTTTTGAAATAAACAAATAACAAAAGTTAATCGCATCATACTGTATTTTGCACTGTAAACACAAAGGCTCAAGCTACAAAGATGGGACTGTTTTAGTTTTATCACACTAGTGTGTAATATGTGACAGAGTTTACAGTTAACCATGAGAATAGTTTTTGATTTTGAAAAATTATTATGCAATGTTTAATATTTCAGGATTGTACTGATTTATATCACTATACTGTATGCAGTAGCGTACCGTGGGGTTTCAGTCAGGGCCTTCACTAACGATCAACACACCCCACGCCGCCGCCATATCAACACCACACACACACACAATACATATACAATACAATCATGCACTGTATGCACTACTGTTACAAACCCCCCGCTTTCAAAGTGCTTGTTGGGAAGGTCGCAAGCAACAGAAAAGGACACGCGAGACAATTGAACTATTTATTGATAGGCTACCACTGCACTCACGTGTCACTGTTTAGGCAACTGGTGAAATTAATCAAAATCATCTGACACAAATACTCTTAAACAAACAAACAAACAAAAACAAGACCAACAAGAATATCAAAAGAAAAATAGCTTGTCAGCAAACGTTACCGGCTTGACATTAGGATTCACACTAGGGGTGTCGCAATATACCGGTATTGATGATAACTGTGATATTCAAAGCTCGAAATATCGACTTTGTGTTAATTTAGGGTGTGGTATACCGGTATTGGCGATAACCACAATATTTAAAATGAACAGGACTGGTATGATAACATGACGCGTAAACACTCCGGTGTCCCGAGTCCGACTGTAGCCGTGTTTTTTTCCTCCCTCTCTATTACACACTGTTGCAGCCATAAAAATAGTTCAGCATGTTTGTAATGTCAAATTTGTTATATTTCGTTTCGTTTCTTTAATTTAAAAGTTCATTTAGAAAAAATGTTTGGGGCAATTTTTGTTTGTTAAATTAAAGTTTTTGTTTTTTAAAATTAAGGACCAAGCGGCCAGCGGCCGACAGTGAGTTAACCGCATGTTTGATAAATTTATCCTCTCAAATCAACACTTGACTTGTCTTGCCTATAATAAAATCCATATATGTAAAACACTTCAAGCATATCACAATGTAAGTTTAAATGTTTACTATCACCACCACCACAGTAAAAACGCATTTTTGACAAGCAATGAGGCAGGCTCGCACATGACGGCGCCTGCAAACGAAACGGGCTACACAATCTAAACTATAAAAATAAAAACATGCAGGTTGTCTAACCTTACACCACACTGCAAAATGAATATAATTCCAATCTTCAATTTCCACTCTATAGGCTATGCAAATTCAGTTCACGACAACGAAAGCAACAGACATGAGCTGTATTTTGTGTATTTTGTGTATTTTGTGGGGCGGCAGTGGCTCAGTGGTTCATGTAGGTTGTCTACAAACCGGAAGGTTGGTGGTTCGATTGAAATTCTGCAGCAGAGCGATGACATCTCAGATCATTACTTAGTATCATGTATACTTAATTTAGCTAAGGTTGCAAAGCCGCCCCCTCGCTTTAAAAATGGCAGGACAATCACTGCCGCTACTAAAGATTGCTTCTTAAATAATCTCCCTCATCAGTATCATCTGCTCAGCATCCCAGATAGTATAGAAGAACTCGATGTTGCAACAGAAACTATTGACTCTCTCTTTTCCAGTACTTTAGACACAGTTGCTCCTCTGCGCTTAAAGAAGATTAAAGAAAATAGTCCAACGCCGTGGTACAACGAGCACACCCGGGCCCTTAAAACAGCAGCCAGAAAAATGGAGCGCAGCTGGAAGAAAACAAAATTAGAGGTATTTCGTAATTCATGGAAAGAGCACATGATCACATACAGAAAGGCCGTAAAAACTGCTAGATCTGCTTATTTCTCAACTCTCTTGGAAGAAAACAAACACAACCCAAGGTATTTATTCGATACAGTGGCTAAATTAACCAAAAATAAAGCTTCAACTTCTGATGATTGTAAACAGCACAGCAGTAATGACTTTATGAACTTCTTCACATGTAAGATTGATAATATTAGGAAAAAAATTTTAACCATGCAGCCGTCTAATACAGCATCACATCAGACAGAGCATTGTAGTGTCACTGAGGAAAAATTACACTCATTCACTGCTATAGGAGAAGAAGAATTGGCTAAACTCGTTAAATCATCAAAATCGACAACATGTATGCTCGACCCTATACCGACTAGGCTATTAAAAGAGATGCTACCAGAGGTCATAGATCCTCTTCTTAATAAAATTAATTCATCTTTGTCATTAGGATATGTACCGAAAACTTTTAAGTTGGCTATTATTAAACCACTTATTAAAAAACCGCAACTTGATCCTACAGAATTAGTCAATTATAGACCAATCTCAAATCTACCCTTTCTGTCAAAAATACTTGAAAAGGCAGTGTCTTCACAATTATGTTCCTTTTTAGAAAGAAATGGTATCTGTGAGGATTTCCAGTCAGGATTTAGACCGTATCATAGCACTGAGACTGCTCTCATCAGAGTTGCAAATGATTTACTCTTATCATCCGATCGTGGCTGTATCTCTCTATTAGTGTTACTCGATCTTAGCGCTGCATTTGATACTATCGACCACAACATTCTTTTGAATAGACTCGAAAATAATGTAGGTATTAGTGGAATTGCTTTATCATGGTTTAAATCATACCTATGCGACCGTTATCAGTTTGTAGTAGTAAACGAAGATATGTCACACCGATCGCAAGTTCAGTATGGAGTACCACAAGGCTCAGTGCTAGGACCGCTACTCTTCACCCTGTACATGCTACCACTGGGAGATATCATTAGGAAGCATGGCGTTGGTTTTTTCATTGTTATGCTGACGATACTCAGCTCTATATTTCTTCACGCCCTGAAGAAACTTACCAATTCACAAGATTAACGGAATGCATAGCTGATATAAAACATTGGATGACTGGTAATTTCCTGCAACTCCATTCAGAAAAAACTGAATTTTTAATTATTGGACAAAAAAGCTCCACAAGTAGTAACCTAGAATACTGTCTAACACTTGATGTCTGTTCTGTCAAGTCCTCGTCGTCAGTGAGGAACCTGGGTGTGCTCTTTGATACCAATCTTTCGTTTGTAAGCCACGTTTCTAGCATCTGTAAAACTGCTTTCTACCATCTTAAAAATATATCTAAATTACGGCACATGCTCTCAATGCAAAATGCTGAACAGTTAGTTCATGCGTTCATGACCTCAAGGCTAGATTATTGTAATGTTCTACTGGGTGGTTGCCCTGCTCGCTTAATAAATAAACTACAGCTGGTCCAAAACGCAGCAACTCGAGTTCTTACTAGAACCAGGAAGTGTGACCATATTAGCCCAGTTCTGTCAACACTGCACTGGCTGCCTATTAAACATCGCATACATTTTAAAATCTTACTTATTACTTACAAAGCACTAAATGGTTTAGCTCGCCAATACTTGAGCGAGCTCTTAACATATTATACTCCATCACGTCTACTGCGGTCTCAAAATTCTGGCCAGTTGATAATACCTAGAATATCCAAATCCACTGCAGGTGGTCAATCCTTTTCCTATTTAGCTCCTAAACTCTGGAACTCTTCCTAACATTGTTCGGGAAGCAGACACACTCTGTCAGTTTAAATCTAGACTAAAAACACATCTCTTTACTGTGGCATACACATAAAACACTTTTTCAATGAAATGATTGTTAGGCTGCATTAACTAGGTCAGCCGGAACCGGGAACACTTCCCATAACACCTGATGTACTCGTTACATCATCAGAAGAATGGCATCTACGCTAATGATAGTCTCTCTGTTTTATCCCGAGGTTTACTGCAGTCAGCCGGATCCGGGCCGTGTCCAGTTAAGATGGTGGACCTGCACCCAGAGATGACCAACACAGGACCCCGAAGTGTCTGAGACCGTGATTAGACTCCCCCTGCAACTGCCTCATCGACACGGCATCTCAATAAACCCGTCTCCGGCGTGTTGACTCAGATTGTTCGAATATTACAATTAAATAATACTTAAATCGATATGTCATCCTCAATAAACCCGTCTCCAGCGTGTTGCCTCCGATCATTCGAATATTGCACTTTAATAATTATTTAATCAACATCATCCTCAATAAACCTGTCTCCAGCATGTTGCCCCCGGTCCCTCGAATATTCCGATCTATTATGACCTCTGAGCTGTAAAGCTGCCAGAATAATAATAATAATAATAATAATAATAATCATACGCTGTTTGTTAATTGGCCAGAGGAGAACTGGCACCCCGACTGAGCCTGGTTTCTCCCAAGGTTTATTTTTCTCCATTAGGTCACCTAATGGGGTTTTGGTTTCCTTGCCACTGTTGCCTCTGGCTTGGCGTGCTCAGTTGGGGACACTAAATTTTTCAACTAAACATTGAAATAAATCTAATTAATAAACTAAATTAACCATTTAAACTAAATTACTGATCGAATTATTGATCTAAAGCCCACACTGTCACTGTATGATAATTGAAATGAACTGATGACATCAGCGTTTTGTCCAGAATGGCTATACAGCTGAATAAAATTATGCTGCATTATTTTCCTGTTTAACACTGTAAAGCTGCTTTGAAACAATCTACATTGTTAAAAGCGCTATATAAATAAAGTTGACTTGACTTGACTCAACATCTCATCTGCTCCTCCAAGCACTCAACATCTTATCTGCTCCTCCAAGCACTCAACATCTCATCTGCTCCTCCAAGCACTCAACATCTCATCTGCTCCTCCAAGCACTCAACATCTCATCTGCTCCTCCAAGCACTCAACATCTCATCTGCTCCTCCAAGCACTCAGCATCTCATCTGCTCCTCCAAATACTCAGCATCTCATCTGCTCCTCCAAGAACTCAGCATCTCCTCTGCTCCTCCAAGCACTCAGCATCTCCTCTGCTCCTCCAAGCACTCAACATCTTATCTGCTCCTCCAAGCACTCAACATCTCATCTGCTCCTCCAAGCACTCAACATCTTATCTGCTCCTCCAAGCACTCAACATCTCATCTGCTCCTCCAAGCACTCAACATCTCATCTGCTCCTCCAAGCACTCAACATCTCATCTGCTCCTCCAAGCACTCAACATCTCATCTGCTCCTCCAAGCACTCAGCATCTCATCTGCTCCTCCAAATACTCAGCATCTCATCTGCTCCTCCAAGAACTCAGCATCTCCTCTGCTCCTCCAAGCACTCAGCATCTCCTCTGCTCCTCCAAGCACTCAGCATCTCCTCTGCTCCTCCAAGCACTCAGCATCTCATCTGCTCCTCCAAGCACTCAGCATCTCCTCTGCTCCTCCAAGCACTCAGCATCTCATCTGCTCCTCCAAGCACTCAGCATCTCCTCTGCTCCTCCAAGCACTCAGCATCTCATCTGCTCCTCCAAGCACTCAGCATCTCCTCTGCTCCTCCCAGCACTCAGCATCTCCTCTGCTCCTCCAAGCACTCAGCATCTCATCTGCTCCTCCAAGCACTCAGCATCTCCTCTGCTCCTCCAAGCACTCAGCATCTCCTCTGCTCCTCCAAGCACTCAGCATCTCCTCTGCTCCTCCAAGCACTCAGCATCTCATCTGCTCCTCCAAGCACTCAGCATCTCCTCTGCTCCTCCAAGCACTCAGCATCTCATCTGCTCCTCCAAGCACTCAGCATCTCCTCTGCTCCTCCAAGCACTCAGCATCTCCTCTGCTCCTCCAAGCACTCAGCATCTCCTCTGCTCCATCAGGCACTCAGCATCTCATCTGCTCCTCCAAGCACTCAACATCTCATCTGCTCCTCCAAGCACTCAACATCTCATCTGCTCCTCCAAGCACTCAGCATCTCCTCTGCTCCTCCAGAGACACAACAGCATCTCCTCTGCTCCTCCAAGCACTCAACATCTCATCTGCTTCTCCAGAGACACAACAGCATCTCCTCTGCTCCTACAAGCACTCAGCATCTCCTCTGCTCCTCCAAGCACTCAGCATCTCCTCTGCTCCTCCAAGCACTCAGCATCTCCTCTGCTCCTCCAAGCACTCAGCATCTCATCTGCTCCTCCAGAGATGCTGTTGTGTCTCTGGAGGAGCAGATGAGATGCTGTTGTGTCTCTGGAGGAGCAGAGGAGATGCTTTTGTGTCCCTGGTGGAGCAGAGGAGATGCTGTTGTGTCTCTGGAGGAGCAGAGGAGATGCTGTTGTGTCCCTGGAGGAGCAGATGAGATGCTGAGTGCTTGGAGGAGCAGAGGAGATGCTGTTGTGTCTCTGGAGGAGCAGAGGAGATGCTGTTTTGTCCCTGGAGGAGCAGAGGAGATGCTGTTGTGTCCCTGGAGGAGCAGAGATGCTGTTTTGTCCCTGGAGGAGCAGAGGAGATGCTGTTGTGTCCCTGGAGGAGCAGAGGAGATGCTGTTGTGTCTCTGGAGGAGCAGAGGAGATGCTGTTGTGTCTCTGGAGGAGCAGAGGAGATGCTGCTGTGTCCCTGGAGGAGCAGAGGAGATGCTGTTGTGTCCCTGGAGGAGCAGAGGAGATGCTGAGTGCTTGGAGGATTTTTATTTATTTATTTTTTTTTCTCTTAGAGGTGGTTTGCTGTACGATTCATGATGTGAACACTGGAGACAATGTATAGTATTTTTTATTGACTTGCTCACCATTACAATTGGTAATGCACAGTCTTCTTCATCTAGTGGTTACTCCATGTAATAACAGCGACTATTTACCTCTGTGTGTTTATTGAATATTGACGCAAATTACAGCAGTTATAAGTTCACCTTGTATGACTTGGTTTCCAATGAATCTCAAATTGGCACATCTTTCTGTCTTTGAAAGAACAATATTTGAAATCTACAAGGACATTCTAAATTCATACTTTAATAATTACATTAGATGCTATTTGTTTTTAAATCGTTACATTGGTGTTAATGTAATAAATA
This sequence comes from Gobio occitaniae, assembly GCA_033150135.1. Classification (NCBI taxonomy): domain Eukaryota; kingdom Metazoa; phylum Chordata; class Actinopteri; order Cypriniformes; family Gobionidae; genus Gobio; species Gobio occitaniae. The sequence goes on from JARQWZ010005094.1 coordinate 59,979, forward strand.
AACAGCAGAAATTGTTCAATTGTTAAAATAAAAATTTTAAAACCACATTGTCCCTCAGCCCCCCTTACTTTTTCCATCACCAGTCGCCACTGTTTCTTCCCCTCCCTCGTCCTCTTTGACGAGGCCTGTCCCTTTTCCCAGGTCCCGCCGGGGGATGCCGCCGAGGCCAATGCCCCATTCGAGGGGCAGCGAAGGACCCACGGGACCGGGAACCCCGTTCCGGGCGGACGTATCGTTGAGGGCGGGCCAGACCTCCGCCCACGTTCCACCGCTCTCTCCACGCCAATCCCTTGTCCCGCTTCCTGCCACTAGGGTGGCGGGAAAGCCTGGTCCAGCTTGTTGGCGCTGCGGGGATCTAGGACCGGCCTGTACCAAATACCCGTAAGTATTAAGAGGGGTACATATCAGGCTTTGGTGGATTCAGGTTGTAACCAGACCTCTATTCATCAAAGCCTGATTCAACCCGAGGCATTGGATAATGGCCATATGGTGAAGTACCCATTGGTACCGGTCGTGATTCAATTTCGGGGGATAAAACATAGTGTGGAGGTAGCGGTTAGTTCCCACCTCAGACACCCGCTGATTTTAAGGACAGATTGGCCAGCGTTCACGGATTTGTTGGGATATTTTTGTGCGGGTGTCTCCTGGGAGAAAAGGAAGCAGGGAGTGAGCGCAGTCGCGCAGCTAGGGGAAGCCGATCCGGGGCCGTCTGGGGCTGGGTCAGAGGAATGGAGTGCGGTACAGAGACTAATCCTTTCCGAGCGTGATGATTTTCCTCTGGAACAGTCCCAGGACGAATCGCTCAAAAATGCCTTTTAGCAGGTCCGCACCATTGACGGACGGCTGATCCAACCAGCGCGACCGCTATCGTAACTTTATTTTGCTGTAATCAAAGACAGGTTGTATCGAGTAACCCAGGATGCTCAGACAAAACAGGATACAACCCAGTTATTGGTACCAAAGAGCCGTCAGGAAATGCTTTTCCAGGCGGCTCATTGTAATCCCATGGCCGGTCACTTGGGTCAAACCGGCAAGTTGAATCGTTTAATGGCTCGATTTTTCTGGCCGGGCATTCACGAGAATGTGTGCAGATGGTGTGCCGCTTGTCGTGAATGTCAGCTGGTAAAACCCACCGGCCGATCCAAAAGCGCTGTTGCGCCCTCTACCTCTTGTGCAGGTCCCCTTCGAAAGAATTGGTATGGACCTCATCGGGCCATTAGAATGATCCGCACGGGGGCATCGTTTTGCATTATTCATAGTGGATTATGCAACACGATACCCAGAAGCAGTAGCCCTCCACTACATTTCGGCAAAGAGTGTTGCGGACGCGCGGTTTTGTTTAATCTCCCGGGTGGGAATCCCGAGAGAGATTCTCACCGACCAGGGCACGGCACATTTATGTTTTGCACCATAAGCGAACTTTACGAACTATTGGGCATTAAGTCGGTTCGTACCAGCGTTTACCACCCACAAACAGATGGTCTGGTAGAACGATTTAATCTCACGTTAAAGACAATGATTCGTAAATTCATACACGAAGATGCCACGAATTGGGACAAATGGCTGGAACCTCTGTTGTTCGCTGTAAGAGAGGTCCCCCAAGCCTCCACAGGGTTTTCCCCCTTCGAGCTCCTGTATGGGCAGCAACCCCGTGGGGTCCTTGACGTCATGCGAGAAGCTTGGGAGGACGGACCCTCGGAGAGCAAAAACTAAATTCAGTATGTCCTGGACCTGAGAGCAAAACTCCACACTATGGGGCGGCTATCAATGGATAATTTGCTACAGGCTCAGGACACACAAAGCCGGTTGTACAACAGTGGAACCAGACTGCGAGAATGTACACCGGGAGAGAAGGCACTTGTATTGCTACCCACGTCTAGTTCAAAATTACTCGCCAAGTGGCAAGGACCATTTGAGGTTACACGGCGAGTGGGAGATCTCAATTATGAGGTAGTTAGAACTGATAGGAACAGGGCACGTCAGATATACCACCTCAATGTCCTTAAAAAATGGAACGAGGCGGAGTCAGTGATGCTGGCCACGGTGGTATCATCAGAGGATGATCTCGGGCCAGAAGCGAGCATTAAATGCCAACCGATCGCCCTGGCCCCAGGGGGAGATCACCTCGCACCTGCCCAGCTCACTTACATTGCCCAGTTGCAAGCGGATTTTGCGAATGTGTTCTCGCCCCTACCCGGTCGAACTAATCTCATACGACACCATATTGAGACAGAGCCGGGCGTGGTAGTTCGCAGCCGGCCGTATAGATTACCTGAGCATAAGAAAAAGGTAGTTCAGACGGAATTAGAGGCTATGCAAGACCTGGGTGTAATAGAAGAATCCCATAGTGACTGGGCGAGCCCGATAGTTTTAGTTGCTAAAACGGACGTCTCGGTTCAGTTCTGTGTGGATTACTGCAAGGTGAATGCCGTTCGGGTTGCACCAATTTGTCACGCTTCCTTTCGGATTGTTCGGGGCACCTGCCACCTTTCAGCGACTGATGGACTGTGTCCTTCGACCGCACGCTGCGTATGCCGCTGCATACTTGGATGATATAATCATCTATAGTAATGATTGGCAGCAGCATATGCAGCATGTGCGGGCGTTACTGAACTCGCTGAGGGGGGCGGGGCTGACGGCCAATCCAAAGAAGTGTGCGGTTAGGCATGTGGAAGTCAAGTATCACTTAGGGCATGGACAGATGCGTCCCCAAATTTGTAAGACAGCGGCAATTGCGACCTGCCCACGCCCAAAGACCAAAAAGGAGGTGAGGCAGTTCCTGGGGCTGGCAGGATATTATAGAAGGTTTGTACCTAGATATTCGGACCTCGGAGACCCCAGATACGGTCCAGTGGACGGAGTCGTGCCAGCAGGCTTTCACCAAAGTAAAGGCTGCTCTATGTGGCGGGCCGCTCTTACACTCTCCTGACTTCTCTCTGTCATTTTTTACTGCAGACTGACGCCTAGGACAGGGGGTTGGGGGCAGTCTTCTCCCAGGAGATAGAGGGCGAGGAGTGGCCGGTGCTGTACGTGAGTCGGAAGCTTTTCAAGAGAGAGACCAGGTACAGCACCATTGAGAAGGAATGCTTGGCGATCCGGTGGGCCGTCCTCACCCTCTGCTATTATCTCCTGGGACGGGAGTTCACCCTCTGTTCGGACCACGCCCCTTTGCAGTGGCTCCACCGCATGAAGGATACCAACGCGCGGATCACTCATTGGTATCTCGCGTTACAGCCTTTTAAGTTCAAGGTGGTCCACAGGCCGGGGGCGCAGATGGCTGTGGCCGACTTTCTCTCCAGAAATGGGGGGGGGGGGGGCTGCAGGCCGGATGGCTCCCTGGCCTGAGATGGGTGGTGGGGGTATGTGGCGAAGGGGGCGTGGTTTCACAAGGTCTGCACAGAAGGAGGAGGCTGGGAGACGAGCGGTAAGAAAGTAGGTCAAGTGCATGATGATAAACACCTGTGTCTGATTGCAGTGATTGGCGCGGACAGACCGCTTAAAAGCCAGGCTGGAAGAAGTGTGTGAGGGAGGGAGACGCTGAGGACTCGTGGGAGAGACGCTGAGTCTGTGGACTGAGAGAAAGCGGTTGTTATACAGAGGAGAATACAAGTTTTGAGTGATATTGATAGGAGTGCGCAAGGCGCCAGTTTACGTTTATAACTGAGTTGAAAATAAAGTCCCACGAGTTCCAGCATTTCGCCGACCCTGCCTTCTTTCTTTCCCAACACACATCTGAACCTTGTTACAGTGTGAAAAGGGAAAAACATCCAGTATGCGGCAGTCCTGTGGGCGAAAATGCCTTGTTGATCCTAGAGGTCAGAGGAGAATGGGCCGACTGATTCAAGCTGATAGAAGAGCAACTTTGACTGAAATAACCACTCGTTACAACCAACCGAGGTATGCAGCAAAGCATTTGTGAAGCCACAACACGCACAACCTTGAGGCGGATGGGCTTCAACAGCAGAATACCCCACCGGGTACCACTCATCTCCACTACAAATAGGAAAAAGAGGCTACACCAAAATTAGACCGTTGAAGACTGGAAAAATGTTGCCTGGTCTGATGAGTCTCGATTTCTGTTGAGACATTCAGATGGTAGAGTCAGAATTTGGCATAAACAGAATGAGAACATGGATCCATCATGCATTCATACCACTGTGCAGGCTGCTGGTGGTGGTGTAATGGTGTGGGGGATGTTTTCTTGGCACACTTTAGGCCCCTTAGTGCCAATTGGGCATCGTTTAAATGCCACGGCCTACCTGAGCATTGTTTCTGACCATGTCCATCCCTTTATTACCAGCATGTCCCCATCCTCTGATGGCTACTTCCAGCAGGATAATGCACCGTCACAAAGCTCCAATCATTTCAAATTGGTTTCTTGAACATGACAATGAGTTCACTGTAATAAAATGGCCCCCACAGTCACCAGATCTCAACCCAATAGAGCATCTTTGGGATGTAGTGGAACGGGAGCTTCGTGCCCTGGATGTGCATCCCACAAATCTCCATCAACTGCAAGATGCTATCCTATCAATATGGGCCAACATTTCTAAAGAATGCTTTAAGCACCTTGTTGAATCAATGCCACGTAGAATTAAGGCAGTTCTGAAGGCGAAAGGGGGTCAAATACAGTATTAGTATGGTGTTCCTAATAATCCTTTAGGTGAGTGTATATGTATATAATAGTGCTGTGTATCACCAACAATGTCACGATACGATACGTATCACGATATGGATCAATTTGGAACTTCTTTTGAGCAGAGTTTAGTAACAGTTAAAATCTGTTTATTGAATAACCAGTGTTATAACGGTTGTGATAAGTGAAAAATGATTTTGTTTTTGTTATTCAAATGAAGAAAGGCATGTATAGTAGATCTACAGAGTCTGATGTCGAACAAATAATAGTCGAGAAGTTGATCCCTCGAGAGACAGTCAATTGCATAATGAGGCAGAAAAATATTAAAACCTACACATAAATAAAAGAACAAATTAAAAGAGGCATACACATTTATTTTGCATGGTATAATTGAATTAATGCCTACATTTTTGTTGGTGCATTTAATAGAATGTTTATGTCACAACACAGAAGGGAACAGGCAGGCAGGAAAGTGCAATAGATGTTTATTAAGCAGACTGAAGGTGAATCAGCGGGAACAGGTGATGGGAAGAGGATGGTGGCTCCCCTGGTGATGATACTGGTTGTTGTATCTCGAAGGAGACGAATATAGTAGATCAGGACCCAGGCAGACGGACTGAAGACAAGAGACGAGATGATCACAGGCAGGTAGAACAGGTGAACGAGTGGGCGGGTCCTGGTGATAGTGAATAAGTGTGGGCGGGTCCTGAATGAGTGGGCGGGTCCTGGTGATTGTGAACGAGTGGGCGGGTCCTGAACGAGTGGGCGGGTCCTGGTGATTGTGAACGAGTGGGCAGGTCCTGAACAAGTGGGCGGATCCTGGTGATTGTGAACGAGTGGGCGGGTCCTGAACGAGTGGGTGGGTCCTGAACGATTGGGTGGGTCCTGGTGATTGTGAACGAGTGGGCGGGTCCTGGTGATCGTGAGCGAGTGGGCGGGTACTGGTGATTGTGAACGAGTGGGTGGGTCCTGGTGATTGTGAACGAGTGGGCGGGTCCTGAACGAGTTGGTGGGTCCTGAACGAGTGGGTGGGTCCTGGTGATTGTGAACGAGTGAGCGGGTCCTGGTGATTGTGAACGAGTGGGCGAGTCCTGGTGATTGTGAACGAGTGGGCGGGTCCTGAACGAGTGGGCAGGTCCTGGTGATCGAGAATGAGTTGGCGGGTCCTGAATGAGTGGGCGGCTCCTGAATGAGTGGGCGGCTCCTGGTGATTGTGAACGAGTGGGCGGGTCCTGGTGATTGTGAACGAGTGGGCGGGTCCTGGTGATTGTGAACGAGTGGGCGGGTCCTGAACGAGTGGGCGGGTCCTGGTGATCGAGAATGAGTGGGTGGGTCCTCAACGAGTGGGCGGGTCCTGGTTATTGTGAACGAGTGGGCGGGTCCTGAACGAGTGGGCGGGTCCTGGTGATTGTGAATGAGTGGGCGGGTCCTGGTGATCGTGAATGAGTGGGCGGGTCCTGAACGAGTGGGCGGGTCCTGAACGAGTGGGCGGGTCCTGGTGATTGTGAACGAGTGGACAGGTCCTGGTGATTGTGAACGAGTGGGCGGGTCCTGGTGATCGTGAATGAGTGGGCAGGTCCTGAATGAGTGGGCGGGTCCTGGTGATTGTAAACGAGTGGGCGGGTCCTGGTGATTGTGTAAGAGTGGGCGGGTCCTGGTGATCGTGAATGAGTGGGCGGGTCCTCAACGAGTGGGCGGGTCCTGGTGATTGTGAACGAGTGGGCGGGTCCTGAAAGAGTGGGCGGGTCCTGGTGATTGTGAACGAGTGGGCGGGTCCTGGTGATTGTGAACGAGTGGGCGGGTCCTGAAAGAGTGGGCGGGTCCTGGTGATTGTGAATGAGTGGGCGGGTCCTGGTGATCGTGAATGAGTGGGCGGGTCCTGAATGAGTGGGCGGGTCCTGGTGATTGTAAACGAGTGGGTGGGTCCTGGTGATTGTGAACGAGTGGGCGGGTCCTGAACGAGTGGGCGGGTCCTGGTGATTGCGGGTCCTGGTGATTGTGAACGAGAGGGTGGGTCCTGAACGTGTGGGCGGGTCCTGGTGATCGTGAACGAGTGGGCGGGTCCTGGTGATTGTGAACGAGTGGGCGGGTCCTGGTTATCGTGAATGAGTGGGCGGGTCCTGAATGAGTGGGCGGGTCCTGGTGATTGTGAACGAGTGGGCGGGTCCTGGTTATCGTGAATGAGTGGGCGGGTCCTGAATGAGTGGGCGGGTCCTGGTGATTGTAAACGAGTGGGCAGGTCCTGGTGATTGTGAAAGAGTGGGCGGGTCCTGGTGATTTTGAACGAGTGGGCGGGTCCTGATGTGATTGGGTGATGATTGGGGCTGTGATGGTGTGATTGACTCTGTGACAGTTTATTTATTGAGCATTTTTTGAATGTGTGAAGAAAAAAGCATAAATGTGATAGCAGGCTGCAGAGTAGAAAGATATTTATTATTTTTATAAGGTTTATGTGTTCAGGTTCACTAATTGCAATGAAAAGTTTATTCATCACTCAATAAACTGTGATCATTTCCAAAAATGTAACTTTATTAAATTTATTTCTATTTATGAAATATGATTGTGTTTTGCTGCATGTCCAAATCTGTGTGTTTTATGACCGTAATGTGCCCATATTATGTTCAAACTCTTGTGTGGTTTTCAGGTCTGAGAGATTTATTATTATTTCAACCTCAGATCTCCTTGGCTTTGGCTCATTTTCTGTAAAGAACTAAAATAACATGTAAAATTGTGTGTGTGTGTGTGTGTGTGTGTGTGTGTGTGTGTGTGTGTGTGTGTGTGTGTGTGTGTGTGTGTGTGTGTTATTTACAGCAGCGGATACTCAGCATCACATGAACATCTCCTATAGCAGAAGAATCGCGTATCTTGTAGTAAACTACATTACCCATGATTCCTTGCTGACGGCTCTAAACCGTCCAGGAAAACGCATGGATTTACCCACAGTCAGATCTGCTTCTAATCATCATATATATGTTCACATTTAGCATATGAGCGCATTTAGTGTGATTGCCAAACTGAGATTGAGACGGAGACTGTGGAGTGTGTGATTGTTCGTGAGGTGTTATTCTCGGTCTGACAGATGGCGTGACACACACACGCGAACACACGGAGACGCGTCTGTTCATCGGGACGCGCATCAGGGCTGGGAATGATGGTGGATAACCGGCACGCCACAGCTCTGGTCATCGCCGGGGTTTTGAGCGTCCTGGCGTCCGTGTATCTGTCGGTGTCGGTCGGCTCGCCGCACTGGTACCGGTACACGAGCCCGCCGGTGCGCGCGGAGCCCAACGCCACGGAGCTGCGCGCGCTGCAAGAGGAGTTTCTGGACGGAGAGTTCGACGAGAAAACCGCGAGCGACGCGCTGTTCCGCATGAACGGGACGCTCGGGCTGTGGTGGAGGTGTGTGCAGACGCCCACGGACGCGCACTGGTACCGCGAGCCCGGTAATCATCATCATCATCATCATCATCATCATCATCATCATCATCAGCTGCTGCGAGAGCTTATTCTGATTGTCTGAGTGTTCATTATTTATATTAATTTAAACCCCACTCTTGTGCATTTATGTTGTGTTGTTTCAGACCCAAAGATGGTGATGGAGTGTGTGAGCTTTACTCTCTCTCAGCAGTTCATGCCGAAATACAGAGAGCCGGGAAATCACAACAGCGGAGAAGACCTGATACGGACCTGTGAGAACACACACACACACACACACACACACACACACACACACACACACACACACACACACACACACACACACACACACACACACACACACACACACACTAGTCAAGTCAACTTTATTTATATAGCTCTTTTAACAATGCAGATTGTTTCAAAGCAGCTTCACAGTGTTAAACAGGAAAATAATGCAGCATAATTTGATTCAGCCGTACAGCCACTCTGGATGTGAAAACGGTGATGTCATCAGCTCATTTCAATTATCATACAGTGACAGTGTGGGCAGATCAGTAATATAGTTGATTTACCTCCGGTTTCACAGAGAAGGCTTAAGCTACTCCTATTCTAAAATGCATGTTTGAGTGTTTTAACTGAAATAATCTTGCACTGACAAATCTTAAAATATGTTAGTGGCATTGTTTTGTCTCAAGATGCACACCAGTAAAGTTTTTTTCTTGGGCACGTTTATAAAAGTTACTTAAATGTCCTAATTGAACTAAGGCCTGATCCTGGCTTAGTCTAAGCCCTGTCTGTGAAACCGGGCCTTAGTGTCTCCAACTGAGCAAGCCAAGCCAGAGGCGACAGTGGCAAGAACCCAAACCCCATCAGGAGCAGAATGGAGAAAAATAAACCTTGGAGAAACCAGGCTCAGTCGGGGGTGGCAGTTCTCCTCTGGCCAATTAACAAAAAGCGTATGATATTCTAGATAAATTAATTATTATTATTATTTAGTATTTTTTTATTTTATTATTATTATTATTATTTTTTTTCTTAGTTGTTGTGTGTTGTTTTTGTGGATTGTATTACTGCTGGCTGTGAAACAAATTGCCCCTTGGGGATAATAAAGTTGACCTGACCTGACCTGATTATTATTCTGGTCAGAGGTCATATTAGATCAGAATATTGGAAAGATCGGAGTCATCACGCCAGAGACGGGTTTATTGAGGATGCCGTGTCGATGAGGCAGTTTCAGGAGGAGTCTAATCACGGTCTCTCAGACACTTCAGGGTCATGTGTTGGTCCTGTGTTGGTCATGAGTTGGTCATGAGTTGGTCATGTGGTGGTCATGTGTCGGTCATGTGTCGGTCATGTGTCGGTTATGTGTTGGTCATGAGTTGGTCATGTGTTGGTCATGTGTTGGTCATGTGGTGGTCCTGTGTTGGTCATGAGTTGGTCATGTGGTGGTCATGTGTCGGTCATGTGTCGGTTATGTGTTGGTCATGTGTTGGTCATGTGTTGGTCATGTGTCGGTCATGTGGTGGTCCTGTGTTGGTCATGAGTTGGTCATGTGGTGGTCATGTGTCGGTCATGTGTCGGTCATGTGTCGGTCATGTGTCGGTTATGTGTCGGTCATGAGTTGGTCATGTGTTGGTCATGTGTTGGTCATGTGTTGGTCATGAGTTGGTCATGTGTTGGTCATGAGTTGGTCATGTGTTGGTCATGTGTTGGTCATGTGTCGGTCATGTGTCGGTCATGAGTCGGTCATGAGTCGGTCATGAGTTGGTCATGTGTTGGTCATGTGTTGGTCATGTGTTGGTCATGAGTTGGTCATGTGTTGGTCATGTGTTGGTCATGAGTTGGTCATGTGTTGGTCATGTGTCGGTCATGTGTCGGTTATGTGTTGGTCATGAGTTGGTCATGAGTTGGTCATGTGTCGGTTATGTGTTGGTCATGAGTTGGTCATGAGTTGGTCATGTGTTGG
>JARQWZ010005094.1:75000-87408 GCA_033150135.1 Gobio occitaniae
TCTATCCATCATAAAAGTGCATCTGTCCATCATAAAAGTGCATCTCTCCATCATAAATGTGCATCTCTCCATCATAAAAGTGCATCTGTCCATCATAAAAGTGCATCTATCATCATAAAAGTGCATCTGTCCATCATAAAAGTGCATCTGTCCATCATAATAGTGCATCTATCATCATAAAAGTGCATCTGTCCATCATAAAAGTGCATCTGTCCATCATAATAGTGCATCTATCATCATAAAGTGCATCTGTCCATCATAAAAGTGCATCTATCATCATAAAAGTGCATCTATCATCATAAAAGTGCATCTATCATCATAAAAGTGCGTCTGTCCATCATAAAAGTGCATCTGTCCATCATAAAAGTGCATCAGTCCATCATAAAAGTGCATCTATCCATCATAAAAGTGCATCTATCCATCATAAAAGTGCATCTGTCATCATAAAAGTGCATCTGTCCATCATAAAAGTGCATCTATCCATCATAAAAGTGCATCTGTCCATCATAAAAGTGCATCAGTCCATCATAAAAGTGCATCTGTCCATCATAAAAGTGCATCTATCCATCATAAAAGTGCATCTGTCCATCATAAAAGTGCATCTCTCCATCATAAATGTGCATCTCTCCATCATAAAAGTGCATCTATCATCATAAAAGTGCATCTGTCCATCATAAAAGTGCATCTATCATCATAAAAGTGCATCTGTCCATCATAAAAGTGCATCTGTCCATCATAATAGTGCATCTATCATCATAAAAGTGCATCTGTCCATCATAAAAGTGCATCTGTCCATCATAATAGTGCATCTATCATCATAAAGTGCATCTGTCCATCATAAAAGTGCATCTGTCCATCATAAAAGTGCATCTATCATCATAAAAGTGCATCTGTCCATCATAAAAGTGCATCTGTCCATCATAATAGTGCATCTGTCCATCATAAAAGTGCATCTATCCATCATAGAAGTGCATCTGTCCATCATAAAGTGCATCTATCCATCATAAAAGTGCATCTGTCCATCATAAAAGTGCATCTGTCATCATAAAAGTGCATCTGTCCATCATAAAAGTTCATCTGTCCATCATAAAAGTGCATCTGTCCATCATAAAGTGCATCTGTCCATCATAAAAGTGCATCTGTCCATCATAAAAGTGCATCTGTCCACCATAAAAGTGCATCTATCCATCATAAAAGTGCATCTGTCCATCATAAAAGTGCATCTCTCCATCATAAAAGTGCATCTCTCCATCATAAAAGTGCATCTCTCCATCATAAAAGTGTATCAATCGTCATAAAATTGCACATATCCATCATAAAAGTGCATCTATCATCATAAAAGTGCATCTATCATCATAATAGTGCATCTATCATCATAAAGTGCATCTGTCCATCATAAAAGTGCATCTCTCCATCATAAAAGTGCATCTATCCATCATAAAAGTGCATCTGTCCATCATAAAAGTGCATCTCTCCATCATGAAAGTGCATCTGTCCATCATAAAAGTGCATCTCTCCATCATAAAAGTGCATCTGTCCATCATAAAAGTGCATCTGTCCATCATAAAAGTGCATCTGTCCATCATAAAAGTGCATCTATCCATCATAAAAGTGCATCTCTCCATCATAAAAGTGCATCCATCCATCATAAAAGTGCATCTGTCCATCATAAAAGTGCATCTATCATCATAAAAGTGCATCTATCCATCATAAAAGTGCATCTCTCCATCATAAAAGTGCATCTGTCCATCATAAAAGTGCATCTATCATCATAAAAGTGCATCTGTCCATCATAAAAGTGCATCTATCATCATAAAAGTGCATCTATCCATCATAAAAGTGCATCTATCCGTCATAAAAGTGCATCTATCCATCATAAAAGTGCATCTATCATCATAAAAGTGCATCTATCATCATAATAGTGCATCTATCATCATAAAGTGCATCTGTCCATCATAAAAGTGCATCTCTCCATCATAAAAGTGCATCTATCCATCATAAAAGTGCATCTGTCCATCATAAAAGTGCATCTCTCCATCATGAAAGTGCATCTATCCATCATAAAAGTGCATCTCTCCATCATAAAAGTGCATCTGTCCATCATAAAAGTTTATCTGTCCATCATAAAAGTGCATCTGTCCATCATAAAAGTGCATCTCTCCATCATAAAAGTGCATCTGTCCATCATAAAAGTGCATCTATCATCATAAAAGTGCATCTATCATCATAAAAGTGCATCTGTCCATCATAAAAGTGCATCTATCATCATAAAAGTGCATCTTTCCGTCATAAAAGTGCATCTATCCATCATAAAAGTGCATCTATCATCATAAAAGTGCATCTATCCGTCATAAAAGTGCATCGATCCATCATAAAGTGCATCTATCCATCATAAAAGTGCATATGTCCATCATAAAAGTGCATCTGTCCATCATAAAAGTGCATCTGTCCATCATAAAAGTGCATCCATCCATCATAAAAGTGCATCTGTCCATCATAAAAGTGCATCTGTCCATCATAAAAGAGCATCTGTCCATCATAAAAGTGCATCTATCATCATAAAAGTGCATCTGTCATCATAAAAGTGCATCTGTCCATCATAAAAGTGCACCTGTCCATGATAAAAGTGCATCTGTCCATCATAAAGTGCATCTATCCATCATAAAAGAGCATCTGTCCATCATAAAAGTGCATCTATCATCATAAAAGTGCATCTGTCATCATAAAAGTGCATCTGTCATCATAAAAGTGCATCTGTCCATCATAAAAGTGCATCTGTCCATCATAAAAGAGCATCTGTCCATCATAAAAGTGCATCTATCATCATAAAAGTGCATCTGTCATCATAAAAGTGCATATGTCCATCATAAAAGTGCATCTATCATCATAAAAGTGCATCTATCCATCATAAAAGTGCATCTATCCGTCATAAAAGTGCATCTATCCATCATAAAAGTGCATCTATCATCATAAAAGTGCATCTATCATCATAATAGTGCATCTATCATCATAAAGTGCATCTGTCCATCATAAAAGTGCATCTCTCCATCATAAAAGTGCATCTATCCATCATAAAAGTGCATCTGTCCATCATAAAAGTGCATCTCTCCATCATGAAAGTGCATCTATCCATCATAAAAGTGCATCTCTCCATCATAAAAGTGCATCTGTCCATCATAAAAGTTTATCTGTCCATCATAAAAGTGCATCTATCCATCATAAAAGTGCATCTCTCCATCATAAAAGTGCATCTGTCCATCATAAAAGTGCATCTATCATCATAAAAGTGCATCTATCATCATAAAAGTGCATCTGTCCATCATAAAAGTGCATCTATCATCATAAAAGTGCATCTTTCCGTCATAAAAGTGCATCTATCATCATAAAAGTGCATCTATCCGTCATAAAAGTGCATCGATCCATCATAAAGTGCATCTATCCATCATAAAAGTGCATATGTCCATCATAAAAGTGCATCTGTCCATCATAAAAGTGCATCTGTCCATCATAAAAGTGCATCCATCCATCATAAAAGTGCATCTGTCCATCATAAAAGTGCATCTGTCCATCATAAAAGAGCATCTGTCCATCATAAAAGTGCATCTATCATCATAAAAGTGCATCTGTCATCATAAAAGTGCATCTGTCCATCATAAAAGTGCACCTGTCCATCATAAAAGTGCATCTGTCCATCATAAAGTGCATCTATCCATCATAAAAGAGCATCTGTCCATCATAAAAGTGCATCTATCATCATAAAAGTGCATCTGTCATCATAAAAGTGCATCTGTCATCATAAAAGTGCATCTGTCATCATAAAAGTGCATCTGTCCATCATAAAAGTGCATCTGTCCATCATAAAAGAGCATCTATCATCATAAAAGTGCATCTGTCATCATAAAAGTGCATATGTCCATCATAAAAGTGCATTTGTCCATCATAAAAGTGCATCTGTCCATCATAAAAGTGCATATGTCCATCATAAAAGTGCATTTGTCCATCATAAAAGTGCATCTGTCCATCATAAAAGAGCATCTATCATCATAAAAGTGCATCTGTCATCATAAAAGTGCATCTGTCCATCATAAAAGTGCATCTGTCATCATAAAAGTGCATCTGTCCATCATAAAAGTGCATCTGTCCATCATAAAGTGCATCTGTCCATCATAAAAGTGCATCTGTCCATCATAAAAGTGCATCTGTCATCATAAAAGTGCATCTATCATCATAAAAGTGCATCTGTCCATCATAAAAGTGCATCTGTCCATCATAAAAGTGTATCAATCGTCATAAAATTGCACATATCCATCATAAAAGTGCATCTATCATCATAATAGTGCATCTATCATCATAAAGTGCATCTGTCCATCATAAAAGTGCATCTCTCCATCATAAAAGTGCATCTATCCATCATAAAAGTGCATCTGTCCATCATAAAAGTGCATCTCTCCATCATGAATGTGCATCTGTCCATCATAAAAGTGCATCTCTCCATCATAAAAGTGCATCTGTCCATCATAAAAGTGCATCTGTCCATCATAAAAGTGCATCTGTCCATCATAAAAGTGCATCTATCATCATAAAAGTGCATCTATCCATCATAAAAGTGCATCTATCCGTCATAAAAGTGCATCTGTCATCATAAAAGTGCATCTATCATCATAATAGTGCATCTATCATCATAAAGTTTATCTGTCCATCATAAAAGTGCATCTCTCCATCATAAAAGTGCATCTATCCATCATAAAAGTGCATCTATCATCATAAAAGTGCATCTATCATCATAATAGTGCATCTATCATCATAAAGTTTATCTGTCCATCATAAAAGTGCATCTCTCCATCATAAAAGTGCATCTATCCATCATAAAAGTGCATCTGTCCATCATAAAAGTGCATCTCTCCATCATGAAAGTGCATCTATCCATCATAAAAGTGCATCTCTCCATCATAAAAGTGCATCTGTCCATCATAAAAGTGCATCTGTCCATCATAAAAGTGCATCTATCCATCATAAAAGTGCATCTCTCCATCATAAAAGTGCATCTGTCCATCATAAAAGTGCATCTATCATCATAAAAGTGCATCTATCATCATAAAAGTGCATCTGTCCATCATAAAAGTGCATCTATCATCATAAAAGTGCATCTTTCCGTCATAAAAGTGCATCTATCCATCATAAAAGTGCATCTATCATCATAAAAGTGCATCTATCCGTCATAAAAGTGCATCGATCCATCATAAAGTGCATCTATCCATCATAAAAGTGCATATGTCCATCATAAAAGTGCATCTGTCCATCATAAAAGTGCATCCATCCATCATAAAAGTGCATCTGTCCATCATAAAAGTGCATCTGTCCATCATAAAAGAGCATCTGTCCATCATAAAAGTGCATCTATCATCATAAAAGTGCATCTGTCATCATAAAAGTGCATCTGTCCATCATAAAAGTGCACCTGTCCATCATAAAAGTGCATCTGTCCATCATAAAGTGCATCTATCCATCATAAAAGAGCATCTGTCCATCATAAAAGTGCATCTATCATCATAAAAGTGCATCTGTCATCATAAAAGTGCATCTGTCATCATAAAAGTGCATCTGTCCATCATAAAAGTGCATCTGTCCATCATAAAAGAGCATCTGTCCATCATAAAAGTGCATCTATCATCATAAAAGTGCATCTGTCATCATAAAAGTGCATATGTCCATCATAAAAGTGCATTTGTCCATCATAAAAGTGCATCTGTCCATCATAAAAGAGCATCTGTCCATCATAAAAGTGCATCTATCATCATAAAAGTGCATCTGTCATCATAAAAGTGCATCTGTCCATCATAAAAGTTCATCTGTCCATCATAAAAGTGCATCTGTCATCATAAAAGTGCATCTGTCCATCATAAAAGTGCATCTGTCCATCATAAAGTGCATCTGTCCATCATAAAAGTGCATCTGTCCATCATAAAAGTGCATCTGTCATCATAAAAGTGCATCTATCATCATAAAAGTGCATCTGTCCATCATAAAAGTGCATCTGTCCATCATAAAAGTGCATCTGTCCATCATAAAAGTGCATCTATCCATCATAAAAGTGCATATGTCCATCATAATAGTGCATCTATCATCATAAAAGTGCATCTATCCATCATAAAAGTGCATCTATCCATCATAATAGTGCATCTGTCCATCATAAAAGTGCATATGTCCATCATAATAGTGCATCTATCATCATAAAAGTGCATCTATCCATCATAAAAGTGCATCTATCCATCATAAAAGTGCATCTATCCGTCATAAAAGTGCATCTGTCCATCATAAAAGTCCATCTATCATCATAAAAGTGCATCTATCCGTCATAAAAGTGCATCTGTCCATCATAAAAGTGCATCTATCCATCATAAAAGTGCATCTGTCATCATAAAAGTGCATCCATCCATCATAAAAGTGCATCTATACATTATAAAGTGCATCTATCATCATAAAAGTGCATATATCCATCATAAAAGTGCATCTATCATCATAAAAGTGCATATATCCATCATAAAAGTGCATCTATCATCATAAAAGTGCATCTATCGTCATAAAAGTGCATCTACCCATCATAAAAGTGCATCTATCCGTCATAAAAGTGCATCTGTCCATCATAAAAGTGCATCTACCCATCATAAAAGTGCATCTGTCCATCATAAAAGTGCATCTACCCATCATAAAAGTGCATCTGTCCATCATAAAAGTGCATCTATCCGTCATAAAAGTGCATCTGTCCATCATAAAAGTGCATCTGTCCATCATAAAAGTGCATCTATCGTCATTAAAGTGCATCTATACATCATAAAAGTGCATCTGTCCATCATTAAAGTGCATCTATCCATCATAAAAGTGCATCTATACATCATAAAAGTGCATCGGTCCATCATAAAAGTGCATCTATCGTCATTAAAGTGCATCTATCCATCATAAAAGTGCATCTATCCATCATAAAAGTGTATCTATCCGTCATAAAAGTGCATCTGTCCATCATAAAAGTGCATCTGTTCATCATAAAAGTGCATCTGTCCATCATAAAAGTGCATCTATCCGTCATAAAAGTGCATCTGTCCATCATAAAAGTGCATCTATCATCATAAAAGTGCATCTATCATCATAAAAGTGCATCTGTCCATCATAAAAGTGCATCTATCATCATAAAAGTGCATCTATCATCATAAAAGTGCATCTGTCCATCATAAAAGTGCATCTATCATCATAAAAGTGCATCTGTTCATCATAAAAGTGCATCTATCCATCATAAAAGTGCATCTGTCCATCATAAAAGTGCATCTATCATCATAAAAGTGCATCTATCCGTCATAAAAGTGCATCTGTCCATCATAAAAGTGCATCTATCATCATAAAAGTGCATCTATCCGTCATAAAAGTGCATCTGTCCATCATAAAAGTGCATCTATCATCATAAAAGTGCATCTATCCATCATAGAAGTGCACTCCTGCACTCGTTTCTGTCAGTATGTGTGAAGCCAGATGAATGGATGAGAGAATGATGAACTCACCGAAGCCGTGCTTCCCCACTGAATCCAGGGAATAGGCCTCATCCAGAGGAAGATCAAAGTGAACGCATCTAACAGGAGTGGAGGCCATTTCTCTCTGAAAACACACAAATACTCTCAGATGCTGGACAGAAATACATTTCATCACCAAATACTGTATCTGAGCAGTGCACGCGTGTTCATCCATGCCTGCAGGTGTTTGTAGATGTGCAGGCAGATCCAGTCGCGGTCGGAGTGTGTGATGAGACACAGCCCTGTGTTTGCGGTGGTGTTGTGCAGGTCACACAGCAGATCGACCGCCTGCGCGCTTCCTTTAGGGCCCAGAAGAGCGTTGAGCTCCTGAGAGCGGATCATCTCGTACGGCGAGTCCTCTGAGATGGGTGCGCTGAGACACACACACACACACACACACACACACACACATACGGCAGGTCAGAACACAGCCACAAATATATATTTGACTCACTGGCTCTGATTCTTAAATTAGAGTGAGATTAAAACCGTAGAGATGCAGAAACAGTTAACACTGTAGAGTAGAAATACACAGCATATCTAATCTGGCATATGCAGGTGATCAAAGCCCGTCATCTGCTCAAGCTAAGAGAGTCTCACACCGGACTCAGATCTATCAAAGACAAGGCCAGTGATGGCACCTCAGAGGTCAATGCAGATTGTTTCAAAGCAGCTTCACAGTGTTAAACAGGAAAATAATGCAACAGAATCGTATTCAGCCGTACAGCCGCTCTGGAGAAAACGGTGATGTCATCAGCTCATTTCAACTATCATTCAGTGACAATGTGGGCATTAGATCAGTAATTTAGTTTATATGGTTAATTTAGTTTACTAGTTAGATTTATTTGGATATTTAGTTGAACATTTAGTGTCTCCAACTGAGCAAGCCAAGCCAGAGGCAACAGTGGCAAGAACCAAAACCCCATCAGGAGCATAATGGAGAAAAATAAACCTTGGAGAAACCAGACTCAGTCGGGGGGGCAGTTCTCCTCTGGCCAAATAACAAACAGCGTATGATTATTATTCTGGCAACTTGGGTTAGGGTTAGGGTCAGAGGTCATAATAGATCGGAATATTGGAAAGATCGGAGTCATCACGCCGGAGACGGGTTTATTGAGGATGCCGTGTCGATGAGGCGATATCAGGGGGAGTC
This sequence comes from Gobio occitaniae, assembly GCA_033150135.1. Classification (NCBI taxonomy): domain Eukaryota; kingdom Metazoa; phylum Chordata; class Actinopteri; order Cypriniformes; family Gobionidae; genus Gobio; species Gobio occitaniae. Next base: position 83,713 of record JARQWZ010005094.1, read on the forward strand.
TAATCACGGTCTCTCAGACACTTCAGGGTCATGTGTTGGTCATGTGTTGGTCTTCTCTGGGCGCAGGTCCACCATCTGATCTGGCTACGGCCCGGATCCGGCTGACTGCAGTAAACCTCGGGATAAACAGAGAGACTAACATTAGCGTAGATACCATTCTTCTGATGATGTCACGAGTACATCAGGTTAGAGGTTTCACGGGGCCCCCGAATCCCTATATTTTAAATGTTCAACCGGGTCCTGGTCGGGTCCCAATCTATTACTTCGGGTCCCGGGTCTGTTTAACATTTGTGTGTAATACGAGTCGATCTGGACTCGGAGAACACCTGCCCGTGATCAGAGTCAGTCAGCAATGCTTGTGTGTTTTTTGTAACTTGCAACTTGTAAAATTAGGATAAGAAAAGTGTGAGCCGGGAAATAAGGTTTAAAAAAAAGAAAGAAGAAAAACACGAGTGATCTCATTCCAAACCCATAAGACTTTTGTTCATCTCCGGAACGCAAATGAAAACTTTTGGATGAAATCTGGGAGATCCACTCCTTCCACTGACAGCTACACAACAGAAACATTGATGCTTCAAAAAGTTCATAAATAAATCTTACAATTAGCCCTTATGAATTGAGCGGTTTAGTCCAAAATATTCTGAAGAGACTCAATCGCTTTATATGATGAACAGATTGAATTGAGGCTTTTATTCTCATACAAATTAGCGAACATAAACAGAAGCTCAACCGAACCTGCTCAATACATGAGAACAAACCTCTTGCTGAAGCTCAAACATGCTGAGTAACACGAGAATGAACCGCATTGGGTTCTGGGATAAAAAGAGGTGCAACGACAGTGAAGGATGAGAAAGGACCAGAGTAGTGAGTAGTGAAGATGGACAACGAGGACTGGCTGATATACTTCAGTGAGGAGCTAGTGATTCCCACTTATCCCACCTGGTACCTTCATCTTCGCTAATTCGTAAAGATTTCTGTTTCCGCTATCACCACAAAGCTCAGCCAGTCCTCCAGCACTCGGGTACTCTGGCTCCGCCTTCAATGTTCATCGCCACAGAACCACCTTGGTCTCCAGTGCCAGCAATCACTCGATTCCATCGGCTTTCCGTCTGTGCCGTGGCCCCTCGCACCTTCGACTCCACCGGAGACCCTCGTCCTGCCGGCTTCACCTTGGTCAGTTGTCACACCACTTCCGCCATGGACTTACGGGTCGTCAGCTGCCCTCCCTCTCCCGCTGTCGCCACTGGGGAGCTCTGGGTCTGTGTCAGCAGACTATTGCCATCATTGCCACCAGGGGATCATTGTCAGCACCCACATCTCACCATCCCTTCGCCACATCCTTGTTCTCCTCCTAAACCCCCTCCATCCCGCCATCTGCCATCGTTCTGCTACGCCTCGAGGTTGCTGTTATGCTGTTCGAGGTGATGTTACTGTTATGTTCTGTTAGTATCTATTTGGATAGACTTTCAGTTTGTTTTCATTTGTCACTTGAGCCGCTTTTCCTCTTTCGGGCTGAACGGTTCTCATTGCCTAACCGCTCAATTCCGTGCTGATTCGGTAGGGTTATAACCAGCTACAGAGACACTGGTAGGCAACAGACGAGTGACCTATCCTGAGTGGCGATGTCACTACATTCTACCAGCACGATTCGGCACATTAACCGCGCTGAGAATCCGGGCCAAGAACAGTTTGTAATCATGCCGTACCAGGCTCAAGTGGAAACACAACTGGAACCGTTCCTTACAATTCTAAGACCCATTTGGAAAATCGTTCATTTGTTCAGTTTTCCCGCTCCTCATTTGTGTCATTGGTTTTCAGCTGTGTGAAATGAATTAGTGAAGTTATTAAACGTAATTTCGGGAGGAGTACGCCCATCTAATCTTCCAATTAATACCAGGGTATAAAACCAGCAGCTTACCTCTTCCCATTTTTAGTTCCTGCAGCATGACTGACTTCGCTGCTCATTTTCACCTGTTGATCGCCCAGGTCGCGGTCTCTCCGCTCCACCACAGCCCAGCACAAAACACCTCGCTCAAGAAGACCTCTCTCCTCCTCCATCTAGATCATCACGGGGCTCGGTCGATCATCGTAGTGATTCATCGAGGCCTTCATCATCAATATCATTGTCATCCTCTTCAGCAGCAAGCCCTTCCGTACCTTCTGTTGAGAAATGGTCCGTCAACGCGCTCATGCAAGCGTTATCCAACGTGGGTATCCATTTCTCCCAGAGGAATTCAAAAGCGCAACTTCACGATCTGCTCGTGCGCTCTCAACAAAACTCTCACGCCGCATTCAGCGTCCTCCCAGCACCACGCAAACATCAACGCAAGCAACTGCACGATCCATACGGTCCGCCTCAGTTTCAGCCGGCAGCAGCAACCGCCGCCGCCGTCCTAGTTTTTCTCGTCCGCCGCTCATTCTGGCCGGCAGTCTATCGCGGCCGCAAACATTAGTTCCGCGATCGCCCGCGATAGTTTCGCGGTCTCTCCGACTGTGACTGTTACTTTTCCTCGTGCCACAGGTGAGTCTATCACAGCTTCTCCTGCCCACGCTTCTAACATTTATGTTCCTCCTGTCTTTCATCCCCAGTTAAATCCATCTAGCCATGGAATAAATACAAATTTGAGGCTAACTGTGCAAATGTCACTATTTCCCCCCTACCCCCTCTCTTCCATTCCTCTCTCCTCCGCTATCGGAGCAGACCCAAGCGTGAGGCTGCCTCCGCAAACGGTCTTGCCCCCCCTTCCCCCCCTCTCATTAATTTCTCCTCTGCTATCGGCACAGACCCAAGCGTGAGGCTGCCTCCGCAAACGGTCTTGCCCCCCCTTCCCCCCCTCTCATTAATTTCTCCTCTGCTATCGGCACAGACCCAAGCGTGAGGCTGCCTCCGCAAACGGTCTTGCCCCCCCTTCCCCCTCTCATTAATTTCTCCTCTGCTATCGGCACAGACCCAAGCGTGAGGCTGCCTCCGCAAACGGACTTGCCCCCCCTTCCCCCCTCTCATTCATTTCTCTTCCGCTAACGGTGCAGGCCCAAGCGTGAGGCTGCCTCCGCAAACGGTCTTGCCCCCCCTCCCCCCCTCTCATTCATTTCTCTTCCGCTAACGGTGCAGGCCCAAGCGTGAGGCTGCCTCCGCAAACGGTCTTGCCCCCCCTTCCCCCCTCTCATTCATTTCTCTTCCGCTAACGGTGCAGGCCCAAACGTGAGGCTGCCTCCGCAAACGGTCCTGCCCCCCCCCCCCCTTCAGTTCTCCTCCGCTATCAGTGCAGACCCGAGCTTGATTTCTACATTTCCCAGATTTTAGCAGAAATTAAGAGCATTAGCCCCGGAGGCAGACACAGTTCCTCCCTATTCAGAATTGATATTCCAGTAACTGTAACACATCTCTGGATTCAATATTTTATGCCATCTCACCCAGAACACTGCAATCCTACTGGACAGCTTGGAGAGCTTTTAAACAATTCCATTCCTCCTACAACCAGTTTCCCCAACTTAACTTCTTTCAAGTTCTTCATTCTTCTCGTATCTCAACCAGATTAAGTCCATCCAACCTAGTACCATCTCAGCGGCTTTCAAATTTTCTAATCTACGGCCATCCATCCTACCATCTCCGATCTCCAAGTTTTAAACAAGGACACCATCCGTTTCCTCATCAAACACAGCAAAACTGATCATTTTAAAAACGTCCATTTCATC
>JARQWZ010005095.1:0-47500 GCA_033150135.1 Gobio occitaniae
GGAAAGGAGGGACAGGTGTGGAATGAACAAGCCTCTCAGTAATAACGAGGAACAGCTGCGACAAAGTGAAAGTAAGCAAGTGCCCAGAGGAGAGCGTGAGCAAGAAAATGACCAGGGGGGGGGGGGGGGACACATCGGATCAACCTGTCAGTTAGGCAAAGAACTATTCCAAGCTCCTGGAAAGCAACAATAGTATCTCCGATTTACAAGTCTGGTGATAAAACAATGGTGTCAAATTATAGACCCATTAGTATTTTATCAGTGATATCCAAGGTGACAGAAAAAATGGGGTAGCAGAACAGCTGAAAAACCATCTAAACTTGGGTCACACCCCTTTGCACCCAATGCAATTTGGATTTCGCACAAACCACTCTACAGAGACAGCAAACTGCTTCCTCCTTGAAAACATCAAATCAAAATTAGATGAGGGTGGTATAGTAGGTGCAGTGTTTCTGGACCTCAAAAAGGCTTTTGACACTGTGAATCACCAGACACTATTATCCAAATTATCTTTTTTTAATTTCTCAGAAGAGGCCATGAAATGGATGGAGTCATATTTAACTAACAGGAAACAGAGTGTACATATTGGTAATTCTTATTCTACATACCTTGACTGTAATATTGGCGTACCCCAGGGGTCAGTATTGGGCCCTATCTTGTTTAGCCTGTATATTAATGACTTGCCTTCAGTCTGTCAATCTGTTAATGTACAAATGTATGCAGATGATACAGTTCTTTATTTGCATACCAAGAAAAACAACAGGCTGCAACTAAATTAACCGAAGCATTGGTGCATGTTTCTGAATGGCTAAAAATGTCAGATCTTCATCTTAACATTAACAAAACAGTCTGTATGTTCTTTTCGAAGAGGTCCTCAATGGTACAGCAGGCTGATGTATTGATTGAAGGAGAAAAACTCATGGTTGTGTCAGATTTTAAATACCTTGGTATTATTTTAGATTCTAATTTAACTTTTAAAAAGCATGTTAAACAGGTGGCTAATACCATCAGATATAATCTGGCTAACTTCAGACACATAAGGCCATATTTAACCACAGAGGCAGCAAAACTTTTTATGGATGCCATGATTTTTTCCCGCATATCATATTGTTTTACAAGCTTGTCCCAAGTAAATGTGACAACTCTTAAACCAATAGAAACCCTTTATAAGCAAACGTTAAAAATATTAGATCAAAAACCTATCAGTTATCACCATTGCAATATTATTACTAAATATAATTTATTCAATTTTGACAATTTCTTACATTTTTTAGATGCTTGTCTCATTTTCAGAATTTTACATGGGCTTGCGCCACCACCACTGGGTGAATTTATACAACAGAAGAGCAGTAGTGGAAGGGCAACTAGGGCAGCTACCAGGGGAGACTGTGTTGTACCGTATAGACGTAGTAAGTTTGGCCAAACTGTCTTCTCAGTACGGGCTTCAAATTATTGGAACTGTCTCCCTGCTGAACTTAGAGAGAGCACCAGCTATTTAGCATTTAAATTTACACTTAAGAAATGGATTAATAACACTCAAAACTGCAATCATCTATAGTTGGTTTAGCCCATCTTAGGTACTGCCTTCTTTGTATTGTACTTATTATTATCTATCTATTCTCTTAATGTGATGTGTTTTCTGTTTTTTTCATGTATTCTTTTTGTACTATGATGCTGTGTTGACCTGCCAAGGGACTACAGATGAAAATTAGCTTTATAACTAACTCTGGCGCATTTACATTTTGAGTGTAAACAAAAAAATGTTGATTGATGTGCTTTGTCCCTTTCAAATAAAAAGGAAATAAAAATCAAAAGCGCATTTAAAAAAAAAAATAACAAGCATGGTTTCATCTTTTAAATGTCTTAGTGTGTGTTTTGGTCATTAACTTTATCAAGTAAACTGTCGACCAACCGCATTCCATGGAAAAGTGTTGAATGTTGAAAGTGACACTCAAGATGCGTACGATGTCACCGATTTTTCGATAGAATTTCGTACTCTGGCCACCACCAGTGGATGGAACGGTCCAGCGCTCCTAGCCCGCTTTCTCGAGGGTTTGAACTCTGAGGTCAAAGATGAGGTTTTTGCCCGGGAGGTTCCGGATAACCTCGATTCCCTGATCGAGCTGGCTCTGCGTATCGAGAGACGATTCAAGGTGCGACGAAGGGCCCGCAGAATGGAGGCTTCTTTGTTTTCCTCTTCCACGCCGAGACAGCCGCTACTTCCTTCTTCCGCTGATCCCGAGCCGATGCAGCTTGGGGGGCTTCGTATATCCATACGGGAACGTCAATGCAGGATTATGAATCGCCTTTGCATGTACTGTGCTGCCGCTGATCATTTTGTCTCCAGGTGTCCGGTAAAAGCCAACGCTCATCAGTAGGCGGAGGGTTGCTGACAAGCGCTACTTCATGGGTCTCTCCTTCTAAGTCCTGCACTTCTCTTTCTGTACACCTCCACTGGCCGCGATCGTCAGTTTCGTGCTCGGCATTGATTGACTCTGGGGCGGAGGGAGACTTCGTTGATGAGTCTTGGGCCCTGGAACAAGGTATTCCCCTCTTAGACTTACAAGACTCCACCCCCCTGTTCGCCCTCGATGGTAGCACCCTTCCTAGGGTGCAGAAGAGAACTTCTCCATTGACTCTTACTGTTTCTGGAAATCATAGAGAGACTATTTCTTTTTTTGTTTTTCATTCCCCCTATTCTCCAGTGGTTATAGGCCACCCTTGGCTAGTTCTCCACAATCCCCAGCTTAACTGGGCGGAGGGATCTATATTGTCTTGGAAATTGTCGTGTCATGTTGATTGTTTGTCTTCTGCTGTTCCCCCTGTCTCGTCTGTTACTGTTTTTCAGGAGGAGCCGAGTGATCTATCTGGTGTTCCGGAGGAGTATCACGATTTGCGGGAGGTATTCAGCCATTCTCGGGCCACTTCTCTCCCTCCTCATCGCCCGTATGATTGCAGTATAGATCTTCTCCTGGGGACCATGCCCCCTCGGGGAAGACTATACTCTTTATCTACTCCCGAACGAGAGGCGCTAGAGAGTTACCTATTCGACTCGCTTAACGTTGGTACTATCGTTCCCTCCTCTTCTCCTGCGGGAGCTAGGGTTTTTACTAAGCTCGATTTGCATAACGCCTATCACCTGGTGCGTATCAGAGAGGGGGACGAATGGAAGACCGCGTTTAACACGCCCCTCGGGCACTTCGAATATCGAGTAAACGATAGTAAACGCCCCCGCGGTCTTTCAAGCCTTAGTCAATGACGTCCTACGGGACATGCTCAACGTGTTCATTTTTGTCTACCTAGATGACATTTAGATTTTTTCATCATCACTCCAAGTGCATGTCCAACATGTTCGTCGTGTCCTTTCACGGCTATTGGAGAATCGACTTTATGTAAAGGCTGAGAAATGTTCTTTCCACTCCTCCTCAGTTACGTTTCTGGGTTCGGTCATCTCGGCAGAGGGAATAAGTATGGACCCGGCTAAGAGTCTCGCCTTGCGCTTCAAAGTTTTCTCGGCTTTGCTAATTTTTACCGTCGTTTTATATCTGGTTTCAGTCAAGTGGCCACTCCTCTTACCGCTCTGACTTCTATCAAGTCTCAGTTTAGGTGGTCAGAGTCTGCGCAATCTGCGTTTGACATTCTAAAGTCCCTATTCACTACCGCGCTTATCCTTCTGACCCCCGACTTCTCTAAACAATTTATTGTCGAGGTCGACGCTTCCGAGGTGGGGGTCGGGGCTGTTCTTTCCTAGCGTTCCGCCGCTGACGGAAAGATACACCCCTGCGCTTTCTTTTCCCACCGTCTTTCTCCCGCTGAGCGTAACTACAACGTAGGCAACCGTGAACTGCTCGCCATTCGTCTAGCGCTAGGCGAGTGGCGACAGTGGTTAGAAGGAGCTCCCGTTCCTTTTCTGGTCTGGACCGATCACCGTAACCTCGAATACATCCGTAAGGCTAAGAGACTCAACGCTCGTCAAGCCCGCTGGGCCCTGTTCTTTACCCGGTTCGATTTTGCCATCTCGTATCACCCGGGTTCAAAGAACGTCAAGCCTGACGCGTTATCTCGTCTCCTTGATTCGTCCTCTTCTACTGAACCTGAGGAGATTATCCCCTCGGGTTGGGTAGTTGGCACGTCCATCTGGGGAATAGAGAGGCTAGTTAAGCGCTCACTTGCCCGAGTCATGGTCCCGCGCAATGTCCCTAGGGGACTTCTTTTTGTTCCCGTATCCACGCGACGAGCTGTCCTTCAATGGGGACACACTTCAAAATTGATTGCCCATTCTGGCGTCCGGGGCACCCTCGCTTTTATCCGCCAGCGTTTCTGGTGGCCCTCGTTGGAGCGTGATGTGCGACGATTTGTTTCCTCCTGCGTTACTTGTGCACAGACTAAGGCTGGTAAATCCCCTCCTGCCAGTCTGCTTCGGCCGCTACCGGTGCCTTCACGACCGTGGTCTCACTTAGCCCTTGACTTTATCACCGGGCTTCCCCCTTCGGCTGATTGGGGCATCCGTCAGTCTCTCGTCCGGGTATCATCCCCAGACTAACGGTCAAACTGAATGAACCAATCAGATTATCGTCCGCATTCTGCGCAATTTCAATCCCGCGTCCTGGTCTCAGCATCTTTCCTGGGCTGAATACGCCCATAATTCGCTCCCGTCCTCCGCCACCGGGCTTTCCCCGTTCCATTGTTGCCTCGGGTATCAGCCACCGCTGTTTGCGTCCCAAGACTCTGAGTCAAACGTTCCGTCCGTACAGACTTTTATTAGTCTTTGCAAGCATACCTGGAGACGAGTGCGGTCCGCCCTCTGTCGAGCTAGAAGACGCATGACCGTTGCTGCTAATAGACGCAGGATTAAGAGTCCTCGCTACGTTTGCGGTCAGAGAGTGTGGTTATCCACTTCTAATTTACCTCTCCAGTCCGATTCATGCAAATTATCGCCCCGTTTTATCGGACCATTCCGCATTTCTAAAGTCATTAGTCCTGACGCAGTTAGACTTCACCTCCCGCCTAATTTACGCCGGATTCATCCCGTGTTTCACGTCTTCTGCGATAAGCCAGCCATTCGCCCCCCCCCTCCCGCCCGGTTTGCGCTCCTAGTATTGTTAATGATACCCCTATTTACAGGGTTCGTCGTATTCTCGACATGCGCCATTGGGGATGCGGTCATCAGTATCTTGTCGACTGGGAGGGATACGGTCCTGAGGAGAGAAGCTGGGTTCCCTCCCGGGACGTCCTGGATCCTTCACTCATCTCTGATTTCCTCTGGTCTCGCCAGGTGCCCTTAGGAGCGCCGGGTGGCGCTCGTTGAGAGAGGGGTACTGTTATGATCCTGGGCTTCTCTTCCCTTTCTCTCTGTTTCCCTCTTGTGGTCACTCACACACTCACGCACTCACTCACACATTATGCTCACTCATCCTCTTCACTGCTCATTATCTCTTACAGCTGTTTCCCCTTCCCGCTCCGATTCCCCACCTGTTCCCTCTTTTCCCTTGATTTCCTCAGCTTCTTATTCCCTCTACTTTCTTGTCTTGTTGTCGGATTATTCATTCTCTACACCTGAGATACGTTTGAATTACGCACTGTCTTGTCCTGTCTGCAGACTGTATACTGTTTGTAAGCTGACTGCTTCGCTACTACATATTATCCAGCTTAGCCTGTTTACAGAGTACCTGCCTTCTCTTACCGGCTGTTGCTCGTGGCTGTTCACCCTCTCTGTCTCAAAGGACTTCCTTGACCGGTCGTAGGAGTCTCGGGGATCCTGGCCATCGTCCTTGTGGGATCTTCCGTTATCCTCTCCCTGCCATTCGGCAGTTTAATTTCTGGCACTGATTGTTGCCCACAGTTTGTACTTTGTTTTTGCCATTAAGGACGATTGTCTAAGTTTATTAAAGACTGTGAATTGCACCTCTCCCTAGTCTCCCTAGTGTCATCACTAACACCGATAATGAAACTAAACCGAACAGACTTATGACACCATATCTTCACTATTCTGATTTGTGAAATATATACATTTTGGTCAGTTATTCCTTTTTTGCAAAATTACCACTTTTCACATTTTCCTGTTTATTGTGAAGTTTCTTTTAAACAGTAGCCTATTTCATAAATACTATGTAAATAAATGTAACTTGACTGTTTATTGTGGAACAGCCAATTAAGAGATTATTTTATTTAATGATTATTGTTTATTCATATTTTAGGCTTTGTTGTGCACGGTCCCTCTGGTCCTCTGGTGGCTCCTCTGGGATCTTCAGTGGTTTTGCCCTGTTATGTTGATAAACCTTTACCAATGGAGGGTCTGGAGGTGGAATGGAGAAGAACAGACTCAGAGACTCTGGTTCATCTGTATCAAGATGGTGAGAGTCGACCAGAGGTCCAGCAGCAGGATTATCAAGATAGAGCTCATTTCTTTATTGATCAGATTCAGCATGGAAACTTCTCCCTCCGTCTGGGCAATCTGAGAGCTGAAGATGAGGGAAAATACACATGTAAAGTTTACAGTGACCAGGATTCTGGAGAGACTGAGGTTCTACTAAAAGATGTCGGTGAGTAAAAACCTGATTAGTTCTGGTGCAAAGTTAATTTGGTATTTCATTAAAATATTTGTGCTTGTACATGTATTTGTGTGTATTTTCTCTTAGAGCGTTGGCTAGTATCAGGATCGAGTCGATCCATATCTGCGTCTGTGGGTGAGGACGTCACTCTGAACTGCTCTGTAGACTCTCATATCACACCTGAACACATTGAAGAGGTTTCATGGAAGAAAACCGATGAAGATGATATTCTGGTTCTGCTCTACCAAAACAACAAGACTTTACCAGAGGCAGCACATGAGCGATACAGAGACAGGGTTGAGTTCTTCACTGATGAAATCCCCAAAGGAAACTTCTCTCTCAGACTGAAGAGTGTCAGAACTGAAGACAAAGGAGTTTATATGTGTCAAGTGTTTGCTGGAAGACTTTCAGCCAATGCAACTGTAGAACTGGAGAGACTGGGTGAGTAACAGAAATATGAAAAATACGCCACTGTTAGAGCTTTAACTAATACATTCAATTGTACATAAAGTCCAGTAAAGCTATACTGTGTGATATTTTCCTCCATCTAGTGGTGAAAAGGTATATGACCATCCAGTGAATATTAGTTTCTGTTCCTCTCAATTCCGATTTCGTTTTAACTCCTACGGTGGCCGATTTAGTCCAAGATTAACATGGCTTCCAGTTCGACCTCGTCCACATTCGACACGGTGCCATCGAGTGTTAAAACGCGAAGCTTGAATTTTCGGGTATGTCCCTCTTTGGCTAATGTACTTTCAAGATGGAGGGGCAACATGGTGACCTGCATTCGAACCCCTCACCGTATGTATTTTCAATGGCATATTATAAACTTACGAGAATACTTTATTACTTGAAAGAAGTAAATATACATTAATGAGCACATATATTTTTGAAAGAACTAAGTGTTTTTAGCTAAGAATAAACTAAAAAAAGTTACACAGTGTAGCTTTAAGAATCCATTCTGAGGTAACACTTTACAATACACATGCACTAATATGCATTAATTCATGCTTAACTAATGCACAGATAATCTTGAGTTAATGTATTATTTATGAAGGTCTAAACCAATCATTAATTATTGCAACATCAGCAACTTATTTCTCGATAGCCTACTTGGGTCACTTTTTCAAAACTCTTCACACAGTTTTCCTAACCAACTTTCAACTGGGCAAAGCAGTAAATTTCACATTCAAAATGCACTTAAATAACCAAAATTCTTCATCCATGTTTTAAATTGGCTCATTCTTCCACAACACTATGGTTTTCACCCAGGAAGCACATTTTGTCACTCATAAAACAATGACATAACACTAACAACAGTTGCACAATATTTTAATCTGTAAAAAAAATCTTTACAAAACAAGAATGACACACTAATGTTTAGAACTCACGGCAGTATATATATATATATATATATATATATATATATATATATATATATATATATATATATATATATATATATATATATTTTTTTTTTTTTTTTTTCTTACCCCATTGGCAGGATATATTTGCTTGTTTTAAACAAAAACTCACTTCAATTAAATGTTATTTTCCAGAAAACAAGAAAAAATATCTAATGTAATATAACTTATCTCGTAACATATTGATTTAAGAATTTTTAGATATATTTAGACTAGAAACAGGACAAAAATACTAAATGACAGCATTTTTTGCAGTGCACACAAGGCAAAAAGTAATACATACATTATATAACGCTGACAGCTAGTGGGGACCTGCTATCAGTGATCTGGCCCTTAGCCGGCAGCATCTGAGGACGGTCTTACCCTAGCGCGACTGGTGTCGCTTCTGCTACTTGGTCCCCAAGTGAGGGAATTTAGCCTACAACCTGGTTTACCTACTGGGCAGCTCTTTTTGAGCTCCCCTCTCTTTGAGGGTCGTCTGTGAGCCCGAAGCTGCCTGGACATTGATCAAATGGTCGTAGGCCCCTAGTGAGGCCTCCCAATTAGATCAGCTTGTAGGCCAGTCTGGCCTCCTGAGTGTTTCTGTTTGATAAGAGCTCAGTAGATCCTAGGATCGAGCAGATAAACTCCCCTCGCTAGCAAGGGTTGAAAGCACTATGCTGAGTACTGCTCTCCAGGATGCACGTCTCTGAGATCTGGTCTGAGGAGGACACTGCCAGTTTGCAGTACCTTGGGCTGGATGCCTCTCCAGGAGGCAAGTTTCCAGAGGCTCTGTTCTCAAACAGACAAGGATGGCCCGGCCGAAGTGTCCCACGGAAGCGGCACCAAGCCAGGCCTCCCTGGTGGCATTAGTGGCTGGCTGGGGTGCCCTAGGGCCCCCTAGCCACATTCCCTTAAAGGAGCCCCTTCTGTTGAATTGGTTGGACCCCGGCCTTTGAGCGGCCTGGGTAGGACTTCTCTAAGTGTTTGAAGCTTCCTACTCAGGTTTATAGCTTGGGCTATGACCGAAGGGAATGTTGTCACTGACAGCCTTGTGTGACCAGATGGAGAGTGGTTCAGGCATTTCACTGGAATTTGCTTGTCCTGACAGTTGTCACTGCCAGTGGGCATGCACTCCCCTCGGCATGGCGGCGTGGGAATATCGTTCCCCGTAGCGTCAGCTGATGCAGCGCAAGTTCCCTTTCGAAAGGGAACGTCTCGGTTCGTATGTAACCATGGTTCCATGAGAACAGGGAACGAGACACTGCGTCGCTTTGCCATGCCTGCCAAACAGTCCCTTCAGACGAAGAAGCGGTGTCATGTTGGCAAGGCGCCCTTATATACTTCCTGGTCGCACCTTGATGACATCATAGGCTTTCGCCGGTCAATAGGATTGCCGTGATTCGATAGTTGCTCAGACACCTGTCACGCTGGAGGCGTTCCCCGTAGTGTCAGCTGACCCAGCGTCTCGTTCCCTGTTCTCAGGGAACCATGGTTACATACGTAACTGAGACGGTTTCCAAATAACTAATGCCGGGTACACACTGTGCGATTTATAATAGTCCTTTACGATTGTTCCTTGTCAGACTGTATGAACATGATCCCCGCTGTAAGCCATGTCACACTGTAAGATCTCAGTTGTCATTAATGTCAGACTGTATGAACATGATCCCAACTGTAAGCCATGTCACACTGTAAGATCTAAATTGTCATTAATGTTAGACTGTACGATATTCAAGGCGTGCTAAAAACGGATGCACGCAAGAAAACTCGCCCAGAGTTTTATATCATCAATCAATGATGCGTTTGGTGACAGTGAGCTGCATTACACGCAGGATTGAAATGGTGGCTACAAAGAAATCGTCTCGGTTACGTATGTAACCCTCGTTCCCTGAAGGAGGGAACGGAGACGTACTTCGGAACTGACCGACGAATTGGGATCTATTTTCAGAGACCAATCTACTTCGAGTGTATAGAAACGAGCCAATAAACATTGGCATGCGGTTCACGCACCGCCCCGCAGCGCGGGTATAAAACACGGACGTGAACAACGCATACCGCTTTTACAACTGAGGAGCCGAGATGTGACTCGGGCCTGCAGCTGAAGCACAGCACCTGGCGACGGGACGTACGTCTCCGTTCCCTCCTTCAGGGAACGAGGGTTACATACGTAACCGAGACGTTCCCTTTCAGTCGGTCACGTTCGACGTACGTCGGAACTGACCGACGAATTGGGATCCCTACAAAAACGCCAGGGTGCTGGCCCTTCCAGCGCCCTCCTCAAGCTCACTGGGTGCTCCTAGTTGGAGCAGCAGACAGGGCTTAAGCAGGGAGGTCCGACACTGCTGTTTCTGCAAGACCCACTCAGCGTGACTATTGGATAACGCTGGGAAAGCGTGCCCGTCTTGAGAGATGGTACGCTGCGGAGCCACGTCCACCGGAGGAGGAGGGTGGAAAATACTCATACGGACTAACCTATCTGGGTAGTAACAACATATGGCAGTCTCTGGGGTGGTTCCAACCTGGTTCCAGGGGGGAAAGAACACCGCCAGAGACGACAGAGCGGGCTCTGTCAAGGGAAAGACACGGGGCTAGCCGAGTAGGGTAGCAGGTACCGTGGAAATACACATATGGGGTCACCGTGAGGGAACCGCTACATATGGACCCAGCCTAACACACACATTCCACAAGCATACGGGTGCAGGCCTGGTGTCAGACGGCCGCAACGTCTTGACACCGAAGGGGTGACGGAGGAGCTCGACAGGGTTCACCATTTCTGGGGAACACAACTGGAGAAAAAAATAACGCACGTATCCGGCCATAGGCGGGAGTGGCGTAGCAAGCCGACTCAGGAACGGGCACTTCGCGTTTACCGGCCGTTGGAGGCGAGTACACGGGCAGAAACTGGCTCCACACGGAGGCTATAGAATCTAGCGAACGTGTTAGGTGTCGCCCAGCCCGCAGCTCTACAGATGTCTGTCAGCGAGGCACCTTGAGCCAGCGCCCAGGAGGAGGCAACACTCCTTGTGGAGTGCGCTCGCAACCCGAACGGGCAAGGCACGTCTTGCGATTGGTACGCTAAGACGATAGCATCCACTATCCAGTGGGCTAACCTTTGCTTGGAGACAGCCTTTCCCTTCTGCTGGCCTCCGTAACAGACGAAGAGCTGCTCTGAGGTCCTAAAGCTTTGTGTCCGGTCAACGTAAGCGCGAAGAGCGCGGACGGGACATAACAAAGCCAGGGCTGGGTCTGCCTCCTCCGAGGGCAGCGCTTGCAGGTTCACCACCTGGTCCCGAAAGGGAGTGGTAGGAACCTTGGGCACGTAACCGGGCCGGGGTCTCAGGATGACGTGAGAGTTACCGGGCCCGAATTCTAGGCACGATTCGTTGACCGAAAGCGCATGCAGGTCCCCCACCCTCTTGATTGAGGCCAATGCAGTCAGGAGTACCGTCTTCATAGACAGGATTTTTAACTCAACGGACTGCAAAGGCTCAAAAGGAGGGCCCTGAAGTGCTCTGAGCACCAGGGCTAGGTCCCAAGAGGGTAGCGAGATAGAACGAGGAGGATTTAGTCTCCTCGCACCCCTGAGGAACCTGACGATTAAGTCGTGCTTGCCTAAGGATTTACCTTCCACTACATCGTGATACGCCGCTATTGCTGCGACGTACACTTTCAGGGTGGAGGGAGACAGCCTTCGCTCCAACCCATCTTGTAGGAAAGAAAGCACAACATTAATCGAACACTTCCGGGGGTCTTCGCGGCGAGAAGAACACCAGTCAACGAACAGGTTCCACTTCAGGGCATAGAGGCGCCTTGTAGAGGGGGCTCTAGCTGAAGTGATGGTGTCTACCACTACCTGTGGCAGGCCACCTAGAACCTCCGCGTCCCGTCCAGGGACCAGACATGGAGTTTCCAGAGGTCTGGACGCGGGTGCCATAGAGTGCCCCCTCCCTGAGAAAGAAGGTCCTTCCTCAGGGGAATCGGCCAGGGTGGGGCTGTCGTGAGGAGAGTAAGTTCGGAGAACCATGTCCGGTTGGGCCAGTAGGGCGCAACTAGCAAGACCTGCTCCTCGTCCTCCCTGACCTTGCACAGAGTCTGTGCTAGAAGGCTCACTGGGGGAAACGCATATTTGCGTAGGTCCCGGGGCCAGCTGTGAGCCAGTGCATCTGTGCCGAGGGTACCCCCGTTCAGGGAATAGTACCACTGGCAATGGGACGAGTCCGGAGTGGCAAACAGGTCTACCTGTGCGGCTCCGAAAAGGTCCCATATCAGCTGGACGCTCCGGGGGTGGAGACGCCACTCTCCCGGAAGTGGACACTGACGAGAGAGCTTGTCGGCTGTCTGGTTCAGCGCACCAGGGATGTGAATGGCACGAAGCGACCTCAGATGCTTCTGACTCCACAGGAGGAGGTGGCGGGCGAGTTGGAGCATGCGACGGGAGCGCAGACCACCCTGACGGTTGATGTACGCAACGGCCGCAGTGCTGTCCGTGCGGACCAGTACGTGTTTGTGCTGAAGCAGCTTCTTGAAGCGACTTAGCGCAAGACGTACCGCCATTAACTCCAGGCAATTGATATGCCAATGCAGCGGGGGCCCCGTCCACAGACCCGAGACTGCATGCCCGTTGTACGTGGCCCCCCAACCCGTGGCTGAGGCATCTGTGAATACCACAACATGCCTGGACACCTGTCTCAAGGGCACTCCGGCCCGTAAGAATGAGGGGTCCGACCAAGGATTGAAGGTTTGGCGACAGTACGGGGTAACTGGGACCCGATACTGGCCGCTCTGCCACGCCCACCTCGGGACTCGGTCGTGTAGCCAGCGCTGAAGCGGTCTCATATGAAGCAATCCGAGCGGCGTTACCGCGGCTGCAGATGCCATATGCCCCAGGAGCCTCTGAAAGAATTTCAGTGGGACCGCCGTCCTGCTCTTGAATGTATTCAAGCAGTTCAACACTGACTGGACTCGTTCCTCTGTGAGGCGCGCAGTCCGATTGACCGAATCCAGCTCCATGCCGAGATAAGAGATCCTCTGCGTGGGACAGAGTTTGCTCTTCTCTCGGTTGACCCGAAGGCCCAACAGGCTGAGGAGACGGAGCACCAGGTCCCTGTGGTCGCACAACTGTTCCCGAGACTGGGCGAGTATAAGCCAGTCGTCGAGATAGTTGAGAATGCGAACTCCGCGTTCTCGGAGTGGAACAATGGCTGCCTCCACGACTTTCGTAAAGACGCAGGGCGACAGGGACAGCCCGAAGGGCAAGACTTTGTACTGATATGCCTTCCCCTCGAACGCAAAGCGTAGGAACGGTCTGTGTCGAGGAAGGATAGAGACATGAAAGTACGCGTCCTTCAGGTCGATCGCTGCAAACCAATCTTGGGGACGGATGCATTCGAAGATGCGTTTCTGCGTTAACATTTTGAACGGAAGTCTGTGCAGGGCCCGATTCAAAATGCGCAGATCCAAGATTGGCCGTAACCCACCCCCTTTCTTGGGTACAATGAAGTAGGGGCTGTAGAACCCCGACCTCATATCGGCTGGAGGAACCGGCTCGACCGCGCCCTTCGCCAGTAGGACATCGATCTCCGCCCGCAATACATGGGCATCGCTGCTCCGCACTGAGGTGAACCGGAGGGCGAGGTCCGTCGCTGTCCGCAGTTCCTGCATGATCCCTGGGTCGGCACTACCCTCGTGCATCTCCTTGAGCGCTTTGGCCTGGTAGACCTGCAGGAGCGCCATGGCATGCAGCGATGATGCGGCTTCCCCGCAGGCAGCGTAAGACTTGCCCAGTAACCCGGACGAGAACTTACACGCCCGGGAGGGGAGACGCGGGGCATTCCGCCAGTCGA
Source organism: Gobio occitaniae (assembly GCA_033150135.1). Taxonomy (NCBI): domain Eukaryota; kingdom Metazoa; phylum Chordata; class Actinopteri; order Cypriniformes; family Gobionidae; genus Gobio; species Gobio occitaniae. The sequence continues at coordinate 13,801 of JARQWZ010005095.1, forward strand.
CCGCGGCCCTGGGACACAGTTGCATCACCACGGCGCGCTCGACCGGAGGTATCCCCACGTAGCCCTTAGCCGCACCACCGTCGAGGGTAGTGAGGATGGAGGAGTCAGTCGATCGATGGCGGGCGCTGTAGGGCGCCGACCACGACTTCGTGAGCTCCTGATGCTCCTCCGGGAAGAATGGCACTGGGGCGGGGCGCTGAGAACCAGCACGGGCCGCCCCGAAATACCAATCATCCAACCGCGAGGGTTCGGGACACGGTGGAGGGTTCCACTCGAGCCCGACACTCGCGGCGGCCCGGGAGAGCATAGCCGTAAGTTCTGGATCCGGCTCGGACAACGCTGCCACACCCGAAGGGGGCAACGCAGCCGGGTCGTCATCTCCAGAACCCATTAGCTCATCCTCCGATGCAGCCAGCGAAATCATATCCTCAGCCGGAGCCCCAAAGGAAACGGCCGGCCCCCCGTGGGAAGAACCAGCGCGCTCCTCCGAAAGCTCCACCGGCGCAGCGGAGGGTGGGAGGGGCCCAAGGGGTTTTTGGCCCGTCGGGGAAGCCCTGACCGTCACCCTCAGATCTCCACCAAAGGCATCCGCCAAAGTAGCAGCCCTCTGCTTTGCAGCGGGAGGACCACTAGATCGGGAGATGCGCATTGGGACTCCACCCCGTTTGAGGTATTCGAGCCTAGATCTAAGCACTGCGATGGTCATGTTCCCGCAATGGGAACATGAGTCATTCACGAACGCTGCCTCAGCGTGTTGAACGCCCAAACACGTGAGACAACGATCATGACCGTCAACTGGGGACAGAAAACGACGGCATCCAGAAACACACGGTTTGAATGACATCTTGAAAAAGACGCAGGGTCAAACCGTGTATTTTGCTCTTTTGTGAATGGAAAAATGCTCTTTTATAGTGCTGAAGCACTCAGGGAGATGGCCGCGGCTCCCCGCGGTCCGATAGTGCAAGCCCGCGGGTAAGCACTCAAAGGAAACGCCCAACGAACCAACACCGGAAGTCTTTTGCGGCCACTCGCTGACTCGCGCCGTCACGCCAACACCAGGAAGAGCACTCTCCAGACTCGTTCTCTCGAACACTCTCGGCAGAAACAGTCTTGTGCAGGTAAGCAGCAAAACCATCGGCTCCGAAGTTGAAAGCGGTATGCGTTGTTCACGTCCGTGTTTTATACCCGCGCTGCGGGGCGGTGCGTGAACCGCATGCCAATGTTTATTGGCTCGTTTCTATACACTCGAAGTAGATTGGTCTCTGAAAATAGATCCCAATTCGTCGGTCAGTTCCGACGTACGTCGAACGTGACCGACTGAAAGGGAACTCTAGTGCTCATTTTGGTCATAGTTTATCTTGAAAAACAAAGATAATTTGACGGTCATCCTAGGAGAAGTCACACTGCAGGATTGTGCGCCATATCTTCTGACATTGCCAGAATTAAAATTTGATCGCAGGGGTCATTAATCGGCTGCCGGTGAACATGTCAAACTAATGATCCAAGATGTCAGATTTTAGCCTAGGATCAGAGGAATATTTTAGGATTTGCTAAATTTGACTCAGACGGCCAAATCGTGGCCAAAATTGCACAGTATGCACCCGGCTTTAGGCCTAGTCCACACATACACAGGTAGTTTTTCCTTCCTCCGTTAAAATGAAAACATGGCACACATGAAAACGCAAAACACTATGAAGCGCTGTCAAGAGCATGCCAAACCAACAGGTGGCAATATAATCCTGCTATAAACACTGCTCTGAACTGTGATTCGAAACACCCATGTCACGTGAATACGGCTAAATGAAGCTTCAAGTGTTTCATCAGGTGGCGCCTGTCGAAACTGCGTTGATTAAAGGGGGCGGGAACAAACCACACATCTGTATGAACCTAATTCCCCACAGTTTAAAAGTGAAGTTAATCCATCTTCACCTCGTGGGGTTTTTTTTGAGAGGAGAGCGTTTTTGTGATAGCAGATGATTTTCTCTCATTTGTATGTACTTGCTAAAAAATATTTGTGCATGCCAGCAACAAGTGTCCTTTGTGAGAGGATTTTTTCAAAGGCTGGAGAAATTATATGTAAAAAAAGAAGTCTGCTAAGTCCTTCAACAGCAGAGCAAATAATATTTTTTGAATAAAAATGTTATGTAACAAATGTGACACATTGTGGCTTTATTTATTTTATTAATCTTCATTTTTCATGACCAAAAAAATTAAATAAAACTCCAGTTTCACTGTCCACACGACAACACTGCAACCGGAGTTTTTCATCCTGGCAGGAGTTTTCAAAAAAGTTTGGTTTCAGTGTCCAGATGTGTGGACGAACAGCCAAACCGCAAAGAAAAAGTTAACTGTGTTTGTGAAAATACCTGTTTGTGTGGACAGGGCCATACACAGCAAAATCCCCAGTGTTAAATCAACACTGTTCAAAGCACATTTGGACAACACTGAAGCAGTGTTAAAGTTACTGAGATAATTAAGTGATTACTTAAGTGATGACTGACCATTAGTGGTGAACACCTGATGATAATGAGCAGAATCACTGAAGGAAAGAGAAACACGAAAACTACAACTGACTTCAGCCACAGCCTTAGATGAAATCAACTAATGATAAAAGAAGACATTAAATCTCTGAAGATCTCAGCAGAGGAGGATTAAATAACTCCACAAACAGCATTACCAGCTTCACACATTACTAACCAGACTGACTTTATTTCTGGCAGACGTCTACAGAAGTTCTTATTGAGAATTAACAGGTTAAGATACTGATGTTTTATTAAAAATGTTTGGTCACCATCGTGTTGATCAGTGTTTTCTTTATTTGGGCATTTACACTATTGGCTTTTTATGTCAGTTTGTGGTCTTTGTAACAGTGTTTACTGAAACACATAATTTGTTGCAAAGAAATCCAGAAACAAAGATGATCAGATGATTTAGTTTTCAGTATCATAAAGTAGAATATTTCACTAATCTTAATGACCAAAAGTAGTTATTTGTTATTAATTGATTATATTCACCAACAAAACTTTCGTGCCACAAACATTTTAAATAAAACATCAACATCTAAACCTCTGTTAAGGCTGCAACATACTCCACAAGAACAGAGAAAAAAGTTCTCGCTCCCAAGGCTGCGAGAACAAAATGATGTAATTTTGTTCTCGGAGCCCTGGTTTGGGAGTTCTCGCAGCTTGTTCTCAACACATCGTCTGAGCAGAACTTTTTTCTTGTGGGTGTCCAAGAACTATTGTGTGATTGATCAGAATTTTAAAGTAGGCGGGGTTAATGCGGAGAAACGGAGATGTTCGGCACCTGCTTTTCTCGTGAAGTATGGAATGTCCTGGCCATAACGAACTTTGTTCTTGCCACCTCGAGAAAACGAACAAATTTCTTTTTTCTTGCAGAGTATGTTCCAAGCTTTAATTCTCAATAAGATAAAAATGAATGGAGTGCTATAATAAGCAAATTGGGTGCAGGTGTTTACAATCACCTGAAGAGCAGGTGATGGTTTGCCTCGAATTGGTTGCCTTGTGCACAGCATACGACACAACACACAACACAGCACTGCCCACAAGGCTATTGCTCCTACATAACAGCTTTATTTTATTTATCAGTTCTTTTGTCTTTGGGTCATTATATTTCTCACAGGTTTCTTCTCGTCTTAAATCAGATAGAGATAAAGTAGCCCAGTAGAGAGCGCGTAGTGGGAGCTGTGGCACTGCTTGTGGAGCGCTCTCGGAGTATGCATTTATTTGTCATGGAACTAGAGCATATAAGTGACTTCAAAGATTTCTTATCCTGTTGTGCCCTCTGTAGGCCATGATCAGCAGCTCAACATCAAGGTTAAAGCATCATGACATTAAAGTTTGTGTGTGTGTGTGTGTGTGTGTGTGTACTACACTTTAAAGTGCGCGCCAGCGAGGCTTGAGGGCGTGTTAAATGCACGCCTTGGACTGGATCATTATTTCCCGTACAATCTAGCCAACTTAACACTTCACTGTTCACTGCCACTGAAGTGGAGAAAGTGGTTAATGACCTCCCCAATAATAAAGCAAGCGGGCTTGATGGCGTGACTTATGAAACGCTGAAAATTAACAAACAAATAGTGTGTCCAATTCTAACCAATTTATTTAACATCTGTCTGGAGAATGGTGAAGTTCCAGAATCATGGAAAGGGGCCTTGATCCACTGTATCCCCAAAAAGGACAATATTCCTGATGACCCGTCTACCTGGAGAGACATCTCATTACTACCTACAGTCTATAAGGTGTTTATGAAGTGTATGCTGGCACGAATACTTCCCTGGTTAGTAGAGACAGGAACACTTTCACCAAAACAAAAAGCTTATATCGATAGGCAGGGGATGAATGAACACGTCTTCTGTCTTAAAACGGGAATAGATGATTTTAAACACTCATCTACTAAGTTCTTCACTGTCTTTTTGGATTTTCGTGACGCATTTGGCACACTACCCCATGATGTCATGTCTCACGCATTAGAGGAAATAAGACTCCCACAGCTGTATGCAAATGTAATTAAAGATGTTTATAATAGCTCTTACATCCAAGTCATATGTGGAAGCGCCCTAACCGATCCTATACCACTCAAGATCGGCATTAAAACAGGCTGCCCGTGGAGCGCCATCAACTTCATTCTGGCGATTAACTCCTGGATGAAGTGGTTGTGCCAGTGCGCGCCAGCAGGTGTGCGATCCCCAAACCCAGTGCAAGGCTATGCGGACGATGTGGAAATCTCCTCAAGAGATGAAAGTGTGATTACCAACATGCTCCTCCGCACAGATGAGTTCATAAGGTGGTCTGGTTTGGACATCAAACATACAAAATGTGCTGCATTTTATGAAAGACGTAGTGGAGGAAACAGATGGTATCAGGCAAAGTCTGACAAACCCCCTGCCTTCTCATTAATGCAGAAACCCATCCGACTGTATGAACGTCATGAAACCTATCCTTATCTGGGTCATAAATTTTATGTCGGCGGCGATTGGGAGGAACAGATCACAGAGTTGCGTCACGAGTTCACCCAACGACTTGGGCTGATCGATGCCGCCCCACTTCCCATAATGATGAAAGTTGAGGCCATCAGGCTGATCGCAGTGGCTAAAATACAACATCTTTTCCCCAACGTACATATTCCACAACATACACTGTCAGCGATGAACAATGAAACGGTGAAGCTGGTGAGGAAATGGTTTTGTCTTAATAGTCGTACTCGGGACATTATCTTTCAGCCGCGCAGAGACGGAGGTCTCGGTGTCCCAAACATTGAATGGCTCTACACCACTTCCAGAACAGGACATCTCCTAAACATGCTCAACAATGACGACATAACTGTTAGAGAACTATCACGCGAATCGCTGTTTTTACATCTACAGCGTCGCAAAATACCTGCTGCTTCCATAAACGAGTCCCAGTTTGTGGGGTTCAAAGTAAAGCAGAACGGAAAGTTGGACATCAGAGCTCCCGGATTTGGAGTACGCTCGGACTGGCTGGATTTAAATGATCTATGCTACCGTACAGGAATACAGCTGTCCTGGCTGGGACCCGACGGGGAAGAAGTTGCTCTCAACAACAACATAATCACTGATCCGCTGGTTTCCACCCTGGCGATCCTCAATAAAGACAGCACACCTCACCAGCTACAGATTAAACACGTAAGAGCTTCGATTCTTAATCTTAGACGGACCCAGAGCGGACAGCACTGGACGGGCCTCAGATTACAAGGAAAACTTGCATTACTTCAATTTGCGGACCATTCAGTGTTTCATTCTGTTCTGACAAACCCCTCAATCTTAGATGACATCCTAATATTTTTGATTAAAGCAAGACTACAGTGTCTCCCAACCAAGTACAATCTGGCAACATGGTATCCATCCCAGCATGAGCCCTTCTGTATACTACACCCATCTCAGCATGAGAATGAGACAGTTGCTCACATACTGAATGGATGCCACAGTTATAAAGGACTGTATGTGGCCAGACATGACCGTCTGGTTGATCTGGTGGCAAAGGACTTGCAGAGGGTAATATATGGACATGATATTCAGATGTACCAGCACAGCACTGTACAGGCAAACTGGTTTCATCAGAACACATCGGACAGTGACTATTTTAAAAACATTCCCAATACTCCTGACATTGTGATTGTAAAAGAGGTCATGAAATCTGTGTGTGTCTTTGAGGTGGGCTGCTGCTTTGACCTGTATATGGACACTTGTTATTATTCCAAACTACTGAAATATCAACCACTGGTAGATCTCGTTCACAGACTTGGATACAGTTGTAAATTAATAACTCTGGTGTTTGGAAGTTTAGGCCATGTCCATCAGAATGTGGTCAGGGGGATGCAGTTGGGGGGGCTGCAAAAAAAGGTTTTGTTCTGTTTCAGCCACCATAGGGAGCATGAAAATATGGAGACGGATAAAATATTGTTTATCCTTGATGTGTTCAGTATTACAAATGGAAGGACCTGTAAAAGTGTGTGAGCCATGAATTGTAGATCTGTCACTTTGTCAATGACTCTTCCCAGAGTATTTGGATCTTGTCTTCTTTGCAATGTCTTTCAGATCCAAATAAAAGCATTCAAATGTGGTGTGTGTGTGTGTGTGTGAGTGATTCTACTTAGTCATATTTTGGGGACAGATGTGTATACTATATATACAGGGAATGGCACAATAATAACATTGTCAAATAAATGTCTGTGTTTTACAGGTTTCTCTGTTTTACACATAATGGTGTTGATTCTCTGTATTTCTGCTTCTGGATCTGCACTTCTGCTCTGCTGTCTGATCTACTGCAGATCACCTGATAAAGGTATGAATATAACAAGAAAACATGTTTTGATTGCTGTAATTGTAATTCAGTGGAAAATAAATCTAAACCTAATAATAATAATCAATATAATAATTAGTGTTTATTGAGTGTGTAAAGCTGGTAAATCAAATGGCTGCTGATGTTTTTACAAAATAGTGGATTTTCCTATATGGAAATATTTACAGTAGGCCTATAGAAAAATTCATATGTGGAGAAATACAACACCAAGTTGTAATAAGATAAATTTTAAAAATAAAAATTGCTGGTAGCAGCTCTGAAAGTAATCATCAAATTTGTAACAAAGGTATCCATAAAGCACTGAGTTACTTCTAGCTAAACTCAGGAACATGTAGCAAAATCTAGTACATATAGAGTGATTGCTCGTCAGTATAATGTACAGTAATAAGAAACATTGTTAGATGACTCAATTATTTTCTTTGTTTGAATATTTTTGTGGTGTTTGTGATTTATTGTGGTTCTGATGGCATCAATCAGTATAATTTTGCTGTGACTCTAGATTCATTAGTTGCATCACATTTACAGCATAAATGAGCTGCTATGAGCATAGAGTGCTGATTATAATTGTGACCTTTGTGCAGCCGAGACACTGAAATTGATATGAATAGGAATGCTAACAGCCCACATAGCAATGTTTTTCTGTCCGAGCTCCGGTCCACAGAGCCCCTTTTCCCTCGGCCCACATACCATAAAGAATGACGGCCCTGGAGTGGCCCAGATCTGAATTAAAGACAAGGGCTACACATGGGCCATAACTGGCCCGAGTCTCAGCCAATTACTGACCCTGCACTGGGCCTGAATGGGTTTTTAGTGTTGGTATCGATTCTCAACCTCAGCCTTAAGTAAACCAGAAACACCAAAACTGAGCCACACCTGAGCCTTCTCTACAATGAAAAAAAAAAAAAAAACGATTGTAAAAAAATGGCCAATGACTGTCAGCTACGGTTCCAAACAAAAACTGTAAAATTAAATTATCCAAATTTAAATAAAGTGCAAAAGACACTTACAGAAATGTTCAATAAACTTGTATTTCACAGGTATATACTGAATTAACTGTAACTATAATTAACATTATTATTAATGTAACTATATGTCACTGCATAAGCAACTACAGTTACTGCCTCTTAAATAAAGCAACATAGAGCATAACATCAACGTTTTCTGGCCCATGCTGGACTGAAGCACAGGCTCTACTCTTCAGCACAATGGTGACCCACAAAACCGACGATACAGAAACCCTTTAAATCCCAACAGAACTCTAAACACTAACAGGTCTCAGCATCCTCACTTATTATAATCCAGACTTTACTTCTTTCATACTAAAGTTCTTATTGATAATTAACAAAGGTTTAGATGTTGGTGTTTTATTACAGTTAATAAAACATATATAAGAAATAATACACAGAAATAATATAGTTTGATTTATTGATTTATTACAGTGTTTGCTTTAGTTGGACTCTTGACCCTTGACTTTTTAACAGTAGTTTTTCCATATAGTCAAGTCATCTTTATTTATATAGCGCTTTTTACAATGCAGATTGTTTCAAAGCAGCTTCACAGTGTTAAACAGGAAAATAATGCAACAGAATTTGATTCGGCTGTACAGCCGCTCTGGAGAAAACGGTGATGTCATTAGCTCATTTAAATTATCATACAGTGACAATGTGGGCAGATCAGTAATTTAGTTGATGTATTTAATTTACTTTAGTGGAATATTTAGTTGAACATTTAGTGTCCCCAACTGAGCAAGCCAAGCCAAAGGTGACAGTGGCAAGGAAACCAAAACCCTATCAGGTGACCTAATGGAGAAAAATACACCTTGGGAGAAACCAGGCTCAGTGAGGGTGCCAGCTCTCCTCTATTAACAAACAATGCTTGATTATTATTCTGGCAACTGTACAGGTCAGAAGTCATATTAGATCGGAATATTCGAAAGATCGGAGTCATCCAGCCCGGATCCGGCTGACTGCAGTAAACCTCGGGATAAACAGAGAGACTAATGACGTAACGGGTACATCATGTGTTATGGGAAGTGTTACTGGTTCCGGCTGTCTTAGCTAATGCAGCCTAACAATCATTTAATTGAAAGAAATATGCCATAGAATGTTTTTTTTTTTTTTTTTTTAATTAAATGATTGTTAGGCTGCATTAGGTCAGCCGGAACCGGGAACACTTCCCATATGTTGGTTCTTGATGCATGTGCACCTAAAAAAAGGCTTAAAACCTTTTCTGTATAATAACTTCAGAATACCAGATTGTTGTAACACAAGTCTACTGTAAATCATATGAAATGAATATATAGTCATCATTTAATGGCCATCATTTAGTAGCCTGATTCACTGATACCATAGTCCAATTCTGTGATTAAATGATTTAATATTAGTTGTTAATTTCTCATGCCAACACTAGTGAAGTCACCTTCATTTCTATAGCGCTTTTCACAACACGGACGCTTCAAAGCAGCTTTACAGTGATAATAGAAAATTAATTTTGTTTTAGATGAAAAGCCTAAAGTAAGTTTTGATTGATTAAATTCTGTTGTAAAAACTGATTAGTTATTTAATTTGGCGCCACGTAAACAACACCATACTCAACTAAAACAGAAAACCCCCAATGCGTAGTAGTGCAGAAATTATGAATTATGTAGAAAATGTTTTGACAGGATCATGTAGGCTCACACACATCAAGAATCAGCGTATGAATCGCAAACATGGTGACAATCAAAAAATATTAAACTCTGAACATCACAAAACGAGCTACTAAAGTCACAAAAAACTTTGTTACCATTGTTGAGATTCATATGTTGGTTCTTGATGCATGTGCACCTAATAAAGGTAAACCTTTTCTGTATAATAACTTCAGAATACCAGATTGCTGTAACGCTGATGCCACAAGTCTACTGTCAATCATGTGAAATTAATTGCTAATGTACTCAGAGATTTGATTTTAAGTATCAGGGAATCAGGCCACTACATGACGATGATATAATCACCAATATGTGAACCTGATATCATCTGATGAGATTTTCTCCTGCACTTCTTTGCCTTAACAAGCATATATCAGAAACACAGTTAAAGCAGCAAAAGATAAACTAATATTAAAAAGTCAAAGATCAAGAGCCCAACTAAAGCAAACAGTGATCACCATAATGGTATTTTTTTCAAGATTAGATTTTTTTTTTTCAATAAGACATCAACATCTAAACCTCTTAATAAGAACTTTTACTTGACAGAGATAAAGTCAAACTGGATTGCAATAAGTGAATATACTGAGATCTTGAGAGATCTGTTTAATGTTCTGTTGCCGCCAGTCATTTGAATTAATTCAGGAAATGCATGTAAAACATTTTGCGCTTTATTTAAATTAGTATATTTTACTTTAATGTCTTTTGCAGCCGCTGCTGCAAGTCATTTGACAGGGTTTTTTTATGATCAGTAGTGAGGAAGGAGATAAATATCCCTGAATAAAGGTTTGAATATGGATCGGTTGCTGTAATAACTTGAGAGAGATCTGAGAGGTCTGAGCATTAAAGATTGATCAGCAGCAAGCAGTTCAATCAACAGCTTCACAGGTGGACTCCACTTGTCCAAACAACAGCTTCTTCTTTGCTGCTTTTTAAGCGAAATTGAATGAAATTGAAATAACTTTTAAATCTTACTCTACAACAGTTTCTCACACAAAGCATCACATCCCGAAGATTTGGATTAAATGATCACAGAAATTGTAATTAATTCAATATTTCAAACTGTAGGATTGTTTAAAATTAATCCTTGAAATGCCAAATCATAACAGATGAAACATTATAATTTCAAGTGAATTAAATTGTAAATCAGTCAAGTCAACTTCATTAAAGTGCACTTAATTGGCTCAAGGTCACAATCCTGATTTGGAGCAGATGGTCACTGGATTGATCTGGGTCACACTCCTCCCACCAATAATCGGCCCTCATGTTGTTTGTCGTGATCCATGCTGTGCCATCATTAGTTTGCCACACACGGCCCAGCTCTGGCTATGTGGGAGAGAGCTCTCTCCAGGTACAGATAGTTCAGGCATAGATGTCAGTGTTACGCATTCACAGCCCAGGTCACCTAGTAATCAAAGCTTGAGAGGCTCTTTTAACTAGTGATATCTTTTTGTGTCTGGGTTATGCTTCACATTTATGCAAATTAGTAGAGACAAAATGTGTTTACTACCAATGAGAGTGCAGCTGATGATCTGACATGTGACGCACTTCTGTACCACAGCAGAGTAAGATAAACTACAAACAACCAAAAGCACAGAGACTCTGGGACCTCCAGTGATTTACAGAATATCACTGTCAGTGTAAATGCCTCATTCATGTTTACAAATGTTTATGGTCATGTGCTTGACAATAATCTGATCACACACAAAAAAAGGATGGATGGATGAGAGTTATTTTGCCTTACCATTTATTTTGCGTTAGAAATTAAATGTCTTTTCCTTTTTCAGGTTTGATTCTGCAAAATTCTTATAACCGTAATGTTCATTTGGGATCTTCAGTGGTTTTGCCCTGTCATGTTCCTCCAAATGTACTTAATGATCATCTGAAGGTGGAATGGAGAAGAACGAGAAGAATCTCAACGACTCTGGTTCATCTGTATCAAGAGAGTCGACCAGAAAAACCACACAAAGATTATCATGAGAGAGCTAATTTCTTTACTGATCACATTAAACATGGAAACTGCTCCCTCCGTCTGGACAATCTGAGAGCTGAAGATGAGGGAGAATACACATGCAGAGTTTACAGCAAGAGGAAATGTGTGTTTTCAGCCAAGACAAATTTAGTTCTGAGTAAGTAAACAGTTAAAAAAATACAACATACAATTTAGGCTAAATTCACAGTAAATCCTAAGCCATCTAACCCAACTACAATAGGCCTAATTTAACACTAAATAACAGTTACAGTAATAACAACAGAAGTCTGTTTTCTTGGTCTGCTACAAACCAGCTTCAAGCTTCAGCATTATTTAGCAGAAATATAACCATATTTTCTGGCTAAGCATCGCCTTATTGTTTCCATGGAGACGCGTCCGTCATGCTTCATACATGACACACAGCAGCCGCAATAGCCCGCGTTATGACAGCTCAGCTGTATCGGGTTTATTTCGTTTTTTTCTTTTTTATTCAAAATATTCACAAACTTGTTAACTATATCATGAACTATCTGATATTCTGATTTTCAAATATGTATGAGTGAATGTGTGTTGATCTATAATGCGCGATAGGCGGCGCCATGTTAGTTTGTGCCTCAGAGAATCGGATCTGTCGGATTTACATCACGTAAATTCATTCACGTCTCACGAAATACATGAAAGTAAGTGGACCGCTGAACTGGGAGAAGAACAGAGTAAACTATAGAGTTACTATATAATGTGTATCTGATGTGAATAAAACACGTAATCAAATTATAACTGTCTGAAAGGATTGTTATTGCTGCTTCCATAGACATCTTTATAGACATCTGTGGCTCAATAGACACTTTTTGCTAGTACTTATGAGCATTTAAATGTCTGAAACCTAAAATAAACATTATGTGGTGAAAACACTGAATAGTTGTGATATGTGACGAGCGTGTCTGTCTCTGGCTTGGCGCCAGCCAAAGCGCGAACGCATGTTTGAATTTAAGTGGCACCGAAATGAGGCACCGAAATCAGTGTTCTGATTCGGTCCGGTACATACCGGTTATACAGTAGGTACCGGTACCCAACCATACAAATAATAAGACTAACTGTGTTGAGCTCTATAACAATGATTCGTTTTCAGTTGATGAATGTATCTAAACAGTTGCTCTCCTGTCTAATAAAACAAATAATATATTAAAGCGTGTTTCCATGGTTTCTACAGAAATCAAGGGTAACACGGATATGACATCACACTGGTTAAAATAGCCTAATAGCTTATTTTTCTGGATTTAAACATTGTTGGAAAAATTTGGGATAATGTAAGTAGTACACAGGTCAACAAAATATGAAACATTGTTCTAGTGGCTTTTGGATATTTTAATCTAAAAATCGTACATATTAAATATACTAAAGGCCGTAGGGTAGAGAGGTTGTACATTAGGTCTGGCCTTACTATTCATGAAGAAATGTATGCTGAACATATTCAAAATTACAAAAATGCAAAAATAAATTAAATCGTTTTAGATCAAGAACATCTACAGTCACCACAGGTGTTCCCCAGGGTTCTGTTTTGGGCCCACTTCTTTGCTTCTCACCCTATCTCTAAGGGAGCGCCCAGCCACCCTGCGGAGAAAGCTCATTTCGGCCGCCTGTATCCGGGATCTTGTCCTTTCGGTCATGACCCAAAGCTCATGACCATAGGTGAGAGTAGGAACGTAGATTGACCGGTAAATCGAGAGCTTCGCCTTACGGCTTAGCTCTTTCTTCACCACGACAGACCGGTACATCGACCGCATTACTGCAGAAGCTGCACCGATCCGTCTGTCAATCTCCCGTTCCATCCTCCCCTCACTCGTGAACAAGACCCCTAGATACTTGAACTCCTCCACTTGGGGCAGGAACTCTCCACCAACCTGAAGTGGGCAAGCCACCCTTTTCCGACTGAGGACCATGGCCTCGGATTTGGAGGTGCTGATCCCCATCCCAGCCGCTTCACACTCGGCTGCAAACCGTCCCAGTGCATGCTGAAGGTCCTGGTTAGAAGGGGCCAACACGACAACGAAACCGTGTGGTCCCCAAACCTGACACCCGCCGGCCCTTGGCTGCGCCTAGAAATTCTGTCCATAAAAATTATGAACAGAACCGGCGACAAAGGGCAGCCCTGCCGGAGTCCAACATGCACCGGGAACAAGTCTGACTTACTGCCGGCAATCCGGACCAAACTCCTGCTTCGGTCATACAGGGACCGGACAGCCCTCAGCAAAGGACCCCGGACCCCATATTCCCCCAGCACCCTCCACAGGACGCCGCGAGGGACACAGTCGAATGCCTTCTCCAAATCCACAAAACAAATGTGGACTGGTTGGGCAAACTCCCATGAACCCTCCAGCACCCTGTAGAGGGTATAGAGCTGGTCCAGTGTTCCACGACCAGGACGAAAACCACACTGTTCCTCCTGAATCCGAGGTTCCACTATCGGCCGAATTCTCCTCTCCAGTACCCTGGCATAGACTTTCCCGGGGAGGCTGAGAAGTGTGATCCCCCTATAGTTGGAACACACCCTCCGGTCCCCCTTTTTAAAAAGAGGAACCACCACCCCGGTCTGCCATCCCAGAGGCACTGTCCCCGACCGCCACGCGATGCTGCAGAGGCGTGTCAGCCAAGACAGCCCCACAACATCCAGAGACTTGAGGTACTCAGGGCGGATCTCATCCACCCCCGGTGCCTTGCCACCGAGGAGTTTCTTGACCACCTCGGTGACTTCAGCCCGGGTGATAGACGAGTCCTCCTCTGAGCCCCCAGCCTCTGCTTCCTCAATGGAAGACGTGACGGCAGGATTGAGGAGATCCTCGAAGTATTCCTTCCACCGTCCGACAACATCCCCAGTTGAGGTCAACAGCCGCCCATCGCCACTGTAAACAGCGTTGGTAGGGCACTGCTTCCCCCTCCTGAGGCGCCGGACGGTTTGCCAGAATCTCTTCGAGGCCAGCCGATAGTCCTTTTCCATGGCCTCACCGAACTCCTCCCAGGCCCGAGTTTTTGCCTCCACAACCACCCGGGCTGCAGTCCGTTTAGCCTGCCGGTACCTGTCAGCTGCCTCAGGAGTCCCACAAGCCAGCCAGGCCCGATAGGACTCCTTCTTCAGCTTGACGGCATCCCTTACTTCCGGTGTCCACAGGCACCGGACACCTTGCGTCCACAGCTCCGAGCAGCCGCTTTGACAATGGAGGTGGAGAACATGGTCCACTCGGACTCAATATCTCCAGCCTCCCTCGGGATCCGGTCGAAGCTCTGCCGGAGGCAGGAGTTGAAGATCTCTCTCACAGGAGACTCGGCCAAACGTTCCCAGCAGACCCTCACAGTACGTTTGGGTCTACCGAGTCTATCCAGCTTCCTCCCCCGCTATCGGATCCAACTCACCACCAGGTGGTGATCAGTTGACAGCTCCGCCCCTCTCTTCACCCGAGTGTCCAAGACATACGGCCGCAGGTCAGATGAAACGACCACGAAGTCGATCATTGACCTACGACCTAGGGTGTCCTGGTGCCATGTGCACTGATGGACACCCTTATGCTTGAACATGTTGTTCGTTATGGACAAACTGTAACTTGCACAGAAGTCCAATAACTGAACACCACTCGGGTTCAGATCAGGGGGGCCGTTCCTCCCAATCACTTCCCTCCAGGTTTCACTGTCATTGCCCACGTGGGCGTTGAAGTCCCCCAGTAGAACGACGGAGTCCCCAGTCGGAGCACTCTCCAGCACCCCTCCCAGGGACACCAAGAAGGTCGGGTACTCTGCACTGCTGTTTGGCCCGTGGGCACACACAACAGTGAGAGACCTATCCCCGAGCCGAAGCCGCAGGGAAACGACCCTCTCGTTCACCGGGGTAAACTCCAACACATGGCGGCAGAGCTGGGGGGCTATAAGCAAACCCACACCAGCCCGCCGCCTCTCACCATGGGCAACTCCAGAGTGGTGAAGAGTCCATCCCCTCTCGAGAAGTGTGGTTCCAGAGCCCAAGCCGTGCGTGGAGGTGATTCCGACTATCTCTAGTCGGAACCTCTCAACCTCACGCACAAGCTCAGGCTCTTTCCCCGCCAGCGAGGTGACATTCCATGTCCCAAGAGCTAGTTTCCGTGTCCAGGAATCGGGTCGTCTAGGCCCCCGCCTTCGACTGCTGCCCGATTCGCTTTGCACCGGCCCCTTACGGTCCCTCCCGTGAGTGGTGAGCCCACGGGAAGGTGTCCCCACGTCGCTCCTTTGGGCTGAGCCCGGCCGGACCCCGTGGGGGAAGGCCCGGCCACCAGGCGCTCGCATACGAGCCCCAACCCCAGGCCTGGCTCCAGGGTGGGGCCCCGGCTGCGCCATACCGGGCGACGTCACGGTCCTCCTTTTTTTTGGCATCATAAGGGTTTTTGAACTGCTCTTAGTCTGACCCGTCACCTAGGACCTGTTTGCCTTGGGAGACCCTACCAGGGGCATATAGCCCCGGACAACGTAGCTCCTAGGGTCATTCGGGTACTCAAACCCCTCCACCACGTTAAGGTGGCAGTTCATGGAGGATTTCCACTTCTTTTCATTATTTATATGCTTCCTCTTGATTATATTTTGAGAAAACATGGTTTTCCTTTTCACGGTTATGCGAAGGACACCCAACTTTACCTGTCTGTTCTTTTCCTCCACCATCTTTGTCCAGCTGTTTAGCTGAAATTAAAGACTGGGTTTCAGCGAACTTCTGGAAGCTAAATGGCAACAAAACTGAGGCCTTACTTGTTGGAACTAGATCGGTTTTGTCTAAATTTAATTGTTTTTCTTTGTACATTCACAATAATTTAATCTGTCCTTCCTCACAGGTTAAAAGTTTGGGTGTTATCATGGATAGCACACTATCCTTTGAAACTCACATTTCATGCGGACTGCATACTTCCACTTGCATAATATTAATCGTCTTATTCGTAAGAATAACTTATCGTTCTTATTCATGCATTAGTCACTTCACGTATAGACTACTGTAATGCTCTTCTCACAGGTGTTCCCTCTAAATTGCTACATAATGCCTAGTTCAGACTGCCCGATTTTAGCTCCGATTTTGACTCGCTGACAGGTTTTGCGAAATCGTCGACAAATGCCCGAAATCATAGGCAAATCGGTGCTCATGCACAAGAGTGACAATCACGCAGTGTGAATTATCAAAGACGCGTTCAGAGAGACTCGCCGATGAGTCGCAGACGCTCGCAAGATATTTGGCATGCTAAATATCTGGACCTGTCGGCGATTCAAACTCCTGCTGTGTGAAATGTGTTCTGACTGAAAGTACATCGGCGATGACCGACAGCCAATGAGAGAGAGCAAGATACAGGGCAGCTGGAGGTTCGGGGAGAAGTTATAGACCATAATTTCAGTATTTTAATAGATATATTTACAATTATATCAAACAGAAACAAAGCACAAACATTTGCTTGACCAGCCGCAACAATAGCACATTGCAAAACTATTTATGTACCTCCAACTCTCTTTGCAGAACACAATCATTGCTCCCTGTGTCTCCCCAACCATTTCCTCCACCATAATCTTTTTTCTTTTTCTCCTTTTGCTGCAAATCAGCGCACAGACAATTTGGACCGCAAGTTTCTGAACTGCAGTCTATATTTTTAATAATGATTCCAGTCTCGCGCAAGAACTCCGGTCTGACGCACGTGTGATCTCGCGTTGTTTCCTTCTCACTTCTCGCGTGTGTTTTTTTGTGAGACGTAATTTGCGGACGGGACAGAACTGTTGCCGATTCTTTCTCTTGTACAGTTATGCAAGGTGAAACCCCCTGTCGCCGATCCATCGTGCAGTGTGAACACAGTAGTGACTGAATGCTGGCCCAGATAGTCATGCAGTGTGAAAAGAACAGTGATCCGACGAGTTTGAAAATCGCACAGTCTGAACTAGTCATTAGCTTCATTTGGTTCAGAGTTCAGCAGCACGTGTTCTTTCTAGATCACCTTCTACTGCGCACATTTCTCCTGTTCTTCAGGAATGGCACTGGCTTCCAGTAAAGTATCGGGTTGAATTCAAGATCCTGCTTCTTACTTACAAGGCACTTCATAATCTTGCACCACAATACCTTACTCAACTTCTTCATATTTACACTCCTTCACGTGCTCTCAGATCTTCATCTTCAATATCTCTTGTAGTACCTCGGATTCGACTGATGGGTGCCAGATCTTTTAGTTATGCTGCCGCCCGCCTATGGATCTCCCTTCCCCTTGATGTTTGCACTAGTGATTGCTTATTGACTTTTAAAACGCATCTTAAGACATATCTTTTTATACAGGCTTTTTTATAATATGTTTTATTGAGTGTTTACTTCACTTAATCTGTATATGCAGAGTGTTTGTTGTGTGTTTTGTTTTGTGATCTGTATTTTTACTCGTGAGGTGAGCTTGGTGTTATGAAAGGCGGCATTAAATAAAATGCATTATTATTGTTATTTTTCTTTGGTATTAATAGTTCTTCCACATTCCTTTATAGGATTCTTTTGGACTGGCAAGGCCGTTCCTCTGGGAGGTTCAGTGGTTTTGCCCTGTGAGGTTGACAAAGACTTGTTAGAGAAAAGTCTGAAAGTGGAATGGAGAAAAATGACCACAGACTCAGAGACTCTGGTTCATCTGTATGAAGGTGGTGAGAGTCGACCACAGGTCCAGCAGCAGGATTATCATGATAGAGCTCATTTCATTACTAAGAAGATTAAAGATGGAAACTTCTCCCTCCGTCTGAAGAAAGTGAGAGCTGAAGATGAGGGAAAATACACATGTAAGGTTTACAGTGACCAGGATTGTGTGCATTCAACCAACACAGAGTTGAAACTGGGTAAGTTAACTCTGCTGCTGTTGTAGCCCTGATCAATATGATTTTCATTAGTGAAGTTAGAATATGAAATAGTATTTACAGATTTTTTAAAATATTAGTTTGATGCATTTAAATGATAAATGTCTGGGCTGGTCATATATCATGCATGTCTATGGAAAGTCCTACTAAATTAAAGAGCAGAAATCAATACATGAAATGTTTATAAAAGCAGATTAGCAGATAATGCCAGAAAAGAAATCCAAATTTGTGGAAGGAATTTTTGTGCTTTTGACCTCAGAGAAGTCTAAATTCAGTCCGCTCAATTGTAGTTCATGGATTTAACCAGCAGATTCTCCTTCATGATGTCTCTGACAGTTATAGTTAATACTAGCCATGATGTGTGTCAGTAGTTTAATTAATGATTAATTATACTGACATTCTTTATCATTTAATTAGTCTTGACTAATTCACCACTGTAGTGCACAACACAATGCAAGACAGAAGTGCTCTGTCACTTGGTCTATTTCACAGCTCGTTCATGTCTGTATAATAGTACATGCTTGCCCAAAAATCCCAGACCTCCTTCACTCTGTCTGCTGACTTTGTGCTTATGGTCAGTGCTTTAAGTGGAAAAAATAAAGTGCCGGTACTCACCAGAGGGGGCGGGGCTTTGTTGGGGGCGTGGCTATGGGGGGATTGTTTAGTCAATAATTCAAGAAGGTCCGTATTTTAAAGCTCTTTCTAACTTGTTCTCAGCCTTAGAACTTACATATAGTTCTTGTAATTGTGTAAATATATCATTTGTTACAATAAGGGTTTATTTACAAAGCAAGACCATTGACGGCACCTCATTAGGCTACCATACAGGCCAATGTTAACTTTTTTCTTTCTTTTTTCTAATCAAATAGCAACACAGTTAGAAACTATAGCTGGGTCATTCCTGGTATGCGGTAACATTTTGGCTTCATAAATGTTTGAAAAAAAAGTACATGATTTTCATGTTTTTAGCATTCTACCAAAATGGTGACATGTTTAACTAGTCGGAATACATATTGGTCAAGCTCAGGGACTAAAAAAATATTAATTCTGGGTAGATTCATTGTTCAGACACTGGCCGTGAAGGTGTTCCACCCTGTTAGGGACATATGCAGTTATCACAAAATGTTAATAATGTAAATGTTAAACAATAACAAGTTTTTCTTGGATAGTATATGTCCCTTATGCCATCATGGTATTTTTTTTTTATTCTTGAAACAATAACAAAACTATTATTGATGAATAGAATGTCTTGATTATTAAGAACAGGTACTTTTTGTACCCATTTTTGCCAACAGGATGGTAAATAATAAAAAAATGTGTTTAAAAACATATATTGTATATGGTTTTAATGATCCTCACCTCCCAAAATGACACATAAGTATGCAAAACATTTAACGTTGCTGTCAAATTATTATTTAAAAATGACTCGCCTAACAGGGTGGAAGACCATAACAGTGGATGAGTTTTCCGTCATTGTCCTGCATGATTTGCCATCAGTAATGTGTGGCACTGCACCTATATAACATGGTTTTATATATAATATTTATATATGCATATATGTGTTTATAGAATTTGCAATATACACAAAATACGACTTATTCTATTAGAATTTCCACCCTGTTAGGTTTATAGATCTAACAGGGTGGAATCAACAGGGTGGAAAATTTTAAGATAAGTTAGCCGTAGCTCTTTGAGGGATCAACGTTTAGCTAACTAACCTTTTACAGATAAACAGAACTTTTATAACTATGTCAGATATGTTTTAACATTTTTTTGACCGACAAACATTCTTCATAACAGAGCCTAACAGGGTGGAACTTTAAGAGTGGGACAATCAGGATAACATTTTAAAAACTAAAAAAAAAGGTAGAGGTGAGTTGAAGCTTACTTAATTTTGTACGGTTGAATTCCAGAAGGAAAAACTAATTATGTAATTTTCTGAAAATTGTCTCAATGAAATTGTGGTCTTTTTTGGAAGTCAAGAATTACATACTAACAGGGTGGAAGATGACTTCAGGAACACAGTAAATGAAGACAATTGTACAAAAAAAACATAACTATAGTTTCACATGATTTATATGTATAACTAGAGGTAGTTTAGCCTATTCTATAACATAATCTAAAAATATTTTGAGATTTTCATCATTTCATGGTTTATAGTTCTTGTGGAAGTTGATTACTTTGCACTGAGGACATGATAAAATTGAATGCATATCAATAAAAAGGTGTGTAAAATACAAAATAGTATTTTTAATACCTTTTATATCTGTTTAAGTGATATAGAAAACCTACATTTATAATTTAAGCCATTTCTTATGTGACTCATTTTATAGAAAATATGAGTAAGTAAATCATAAAGACAGAAAAGTCACTGTATAACAGGAACGACCCAGCTACAACATGTGGCTGTTGTCATCGGTAGAAGTGGTGCCACTCTCGTCCTCGTCCGCGGCACAAGTGCTTTGTATTTTAACCATAGATTTTAAACGAGCAGCTATGGTTGCGCGTTTCCAACCCAGTCTCACGTGGCGTTTCACACACCCTCTCCGGACCACTTTGAGTTGTTGACACTGACAGCGGCAAAAGCAACGCATGCGCTTTTCACTTGTAAAACTCAAGGGTGTATGGGTAATGTAGTCTTTGCTCGCAAATGAGCGTACCGGTACGCTAAAAGCACGTTCTGGGCGCACGGAGAGGTGGCGGTACGCTCAAGAGCTATATTTGGAAGTGGCGGTACTGAGTACCGGCGCGTACCGGCCCACTTAAAGCACTGCTTATGGTGTATCAGATCACTGTGCTGAAGACGCACTGCTCTTGAAATCTGCCCCATAGTCTCACAAAACTACAACTGACTAAACCACAAAGGCCTGGGGCCTCATTTATAACCGTTGCATCTGCACAAAACAGGCCCTGAAGAGGAGTACACCACTTCCAACGCTTATGTTGTGATTTATAAAAAAACAAACTTGACCTGAAACTCTAATCCATGCGTACGGACATTTTGGAGACTGAGCAGTTTGGCGACACCGATGGTGAGCTGAGGGACTGACGGCAGATGAAGGAAAACCACTTTAAATCCTCATTATGATCCCTAATCATAAATACAGACAAATTTAGACACTCTTAAATTAAAAGAAATCATTATCCAGAAATAAAATTTTTTTATATTCTAACAAGTAAGGGATAATCCACGTCTAGCCATGCATTAAAGGATTATAATGCACGACGTAGAGACGAAGAACCACCCGACGTGAAGCGGATTATCCTGCTTATACCTTGGTTATTTGCAAAGTTAAAAACAAGTTAAAGCTGTAACTGATGTTCCCTTTCAAAAGCTACACTCAATGCTGCATAAGCTTATGCAAATGAGGATGTATTTGACATAACCAGCTATGAAAATGGTGTGAAAACACGTCAATGAAATTGACCCGGAGGTATTTATAGCCTCGGCTGGTGACGTCACCGGGCGCACCTGCTGCACGAGGCTATAAATAGATGAGCTTCAGCTGGAGCAAACCAGGTCTTTTTGTTTTCAGACCAACTTTATGTTTGGTGTGTTTGCAAAGTCTCTGAAAAAAAACAAAAAAACTCTCTACTTAAAAACGTCTCGGTTACGTATGTAACCCTCGTTCCCTGAAGGAGGGAACGGAGACGTACGTCGGAACTGACCGACGAATTGGGATCTGTTTCAGAGACCAATCTACTTCAAGTGTATTAAAAACGAGCCAATGGACATTGGCATGCGGTGCACGCATTCCACGCGCCGCCCCGCATTGCGGGTATAAATACGGAAGTGGAAGTACCGCATATTGTTTTCAACTGAGGAGCCGAGAAGAGTGGCTCGGGCCTTCAGCTGAAGCACAGCACCTGGCGACGGGACGTACGTCTCCGTTCCCTCCTTCAGGGAACGAGGGTTACATACGTAACCGAGACGTTCCCTTTCAGTCGAATTGGAATTGGGATCCCTACCAAAACGCCAGGGATGCTGGCCCTTCCAGCGCCCTGCCTGAGCTCGCTGGACCACTCCTAAGTTGGAGTGGGAGTCAGGGCTCCCGGCAGGGAAGGACAGTCACTGCTGTTCCTGCAAGACCCACTGAGCGTGACTATTGGATAACGCTGGGAAAGCGTGCCCGTCTCGGGAGATGGTACGCTGCGGAGCCACGTCCTTCAATGGAAGGAGAGGTGGAAATACGCATCAGGACTAACCTAACCTAGGGTAGTGCAACTATGGAAAATCTCTGGGGTGGACCCAACCTGATCCCAGGGGGGGAAGAACACAACCCAGAGATGACAGAGCGGGCTCTGTCAAGGGAAAGACACGGGGCTAACCGAGCAGGGTAGCAGATACCGTGGAGAATACACATATGGGGTAGCCGTGAGGGGACCGCAACATATGGAACCCAGCCTACACACACGTTCCACAAGCATACGGGTGCAGGCCTGGCGCCAGACGGCCGCAACGTCTGGCACCGCAGGGGTGACGGAGGAACTCCCAGGGTTAGCCGTTTCCGGGGAACACAACTGGAGCAAGAATAGACGCACGTATCCGGCCCGAAGGCGGGAGTGGCGTTGCAAGCCGACACTAGAACGGGTACTTAGCGCTACTGTCCCTGGGGGGCGAGGATGCGGGAAGATACCGGCTCTACACAGAGGCTATAAAATCTAGCGAACGTGTTAGGTGTCGCCCAGCCCGCAGCTCTACAAATGTCTGTCAGCGAGGCACCTTGAGCCAGCGCCCAGGATGAAGCAACACTCCTTGTTGAATGTGCTCGCACCCCGAACGGGCAAGGTACGTCTTGGGACTGGTAGGCCAAGACAATGGCATCCACTATCCAGTGGGCCAACCTCTGCTTGGAGACAGCCTTTCCCTTCTGCTGACCTCCGTAACAGACGAAGAGCTGCTGTGAGGATCTGAAGCTTTGAGTCCGGTCAACGTAAGCGCGAAGAGCGCGGACGGGACATAAAGCTAGGGCTGGGTCTGCCTCCTCCGAAGGCAGCGCTTGCAGGTTCACAACCTGGTCCCGGAAGGGAGTGGTAGGAACCTTGGGCACATATCCAGGCCGGGGTCTCAGGACAACGTGAGAGTTGGCCGGCCCGAATTCTAGGCACGATTCGTCGACCGAAAGCGCATGCAGGTCCCCCACCCTCTTGATTGAGGCCAATGCGGTCAGGAGGACTGTCTTCATGGACAGGATTTTTAGCTCGACTGACTGCAAAGGCTCAAATGGAGGACCCTGGAGTGCTCTAAGCACCAGGGCTAAGTCCCAAGAGGGTAACGAGGTAGAACGAGGAGGATTTAGTCTCCTCGCACCTCTGAGGAACCTGACGATTAAGTCGTGCTTACCTACGGATTTACCGTCTACTGCATCGTGATACGCCGCTATTGCAGCGACGTACACTTTGAGGGTGGAGGGAGACAGCCGCCGCTCCAACCCATCCTGCAGGAAGGAAAGCACAACATTAATCGAACACTCCCGGGGGTCTTCCTGGCGGGAAGAGCACCAACGAACAGGTTCCACTTCAGAGCATAGAGGCGCCTCGTAGAGGGGGCTCTAGCTGAAGCGATGGTATCTACCACTGCTTGTGGTAGGCCATCTAGAACCTCCGCGTCCCGTCCAGGGACCAGACATGGAGTTTCCAGAGGTCTGGACGCGGGTGCCAAGAGTGCCCCGTCCCTGAGAAAGAAGGTCCTTCCTCAGGGGGATTGGCCAGGGAGGGGCTGTCGCGAGGAGTGTGAGTTCGGGGAACCAGGTCCGGTTGGGCCAATAGGGCGCAACTAACAAGACCTGCTCCTCGTCCTCCCTGACCTTGCACAGAGTCTGTGCAAGAAGGCTCACTGGGGGAAACGCATATTTGCGTAGGTCCCGGGGCCAGCTGTGCGCCAGTGCATCTATGCCTAAGGTACCTCCGGTCAGGGAGTAGTACCACTGGCAATGGGTCGACTCCGGGGAAGCGAACAGGTCTACCTGTGCAACCTCGAAGTGGTCCCATATCAGCTGGACGCTCCGGGGGTGGAGTCGCCATTCGCCCGGAAGTGTCGACTGATGAGAGAGCTCGTCGGCTGTCTGGTTCAGCGCACCTGGGATGTGAATAGCACGAAGTGACCTCACAAACTTCTGACTCCACAGGAGGAGATGGCGGGCGAGCCGGAGCATGCAACGGGAGCGTAGACCAGCCTGTCGGTTGATGTACGCAACGGCCGCAGTGCTGTCCGGACGGACCAGTACGTGTTTGCCCTGGAGCGGTTTCTTGAACCGGGCCAGGGCAAGCCGTACCGCCAGAAGCTCTAGGCAATTGATATGCCAACGCAGTTGGGGTCCCGTCCACAGACCCGAAACCACGTGCCCGTTGTACGTGGCCCCCCAACCCGTGGACGAGGCATCCGTGAAGACCACAGCATGCCTCGACACCTGTTCTAAGGACACACCGGCCTGGAGAAACGAGGGGTCTGACCATGGGTTGAAGGTTTGGCGACAGTAAGGAGTCACTGGGACCCGGTACTGACCGCTGTGCCACGCCCATCTCGGGACTCGGTCGTGTAACCAGCGTTGAAGCGGCCTCATATGAAGCAATCCGAGCGGCGTTACCACGGCTGCGGATAACATATGCCCCAGGAGCCTCTGAAAAAGTTTCAGTGGGGCCGCTGTCCTGCCATTGAACGTATTCAAGCAGTTCAACACTGACCGGACGCGCTCTGGAGTGAGGCGCGCCGTCCGGTTGACCGAATCCAACTCCATACCGAGATAAGAGATCCTCTGCGTGGGACAGAGTTTGCTCTTCTCTCGGTTGACCCGAAGTCCCAACAGGCTGAGGTGACTGAGCACCATGTCCCTGTGTTCGCACAACTACTCCCGAGACTGGGAGAGAATAAGCCAGTCGTCGAGATAGTTGAGTAAGCGAACGCCGTGTTCTCAGAGCGGAACAATGGCTGCCTCTACGACTTTCGTGAAGACGCGAGGCGACAGGGACAGCCCGAAGGGCAAGACTTTGTACTGATATGCCCTCCCCTCGAACGCAAAGCGCAGGAGCGTCTGTGTCGAGGAAGGATAGAGACATGAAAGTACACGTCCTTCAGGTCGATAGCTGCGAACCAATCTTGGGGACGGATGCACTGGAAAATGTGTTTCTGCGTTAACATTTTGAATGGGAGCTTGTGCAGGGCCCGATTCAAAATACGCAGGTCCAAGATTGGTCTTAACCCACCCCCTTTCTTGGGTACAATGAAGTAGGGGCTGTAGAACCCCGACCGCATATCGGCTGGAGGAACCGGCTCGACCGCATCCAGAAACACACGGTTTGAATGACATCTTGAAAAAGACGCAGGGTCAAACCGTGTTGCTCTTTTAGTGACAGAGAGAAGAGAAAACCGCTCAGAACGTGCCGAGGCACACAGGGGAATAGCCGCGGCTTACAGAGGTTTAAAGGTGCAAGCCCGCTGTAAGCACTCAGAGGGAAACGCCCAGCGAACCAACAGTTTCACTTCTGGTCGCGACCACCGCTGTATAGCACCGTCACACCGACACAGGAACAGGTAAGCTGATCTTCTCTCGTAATGTCTTGAAACTCGTTCGTAGAACACACTCTTCGCAGGAAGCATGAAAGCTCGGCTCCGAAGTTGAAAGCAATATGCGGTACTTCCACTTCCGTATTTATACCCGCAATGCGGGGCGGCGCGTGGAATGCGTGCACCGCATGCCAATGTCCATTGGCTCATTTTTAATACACTCGAAGTAGATTGGTCTCTGAAACAGATCCCAATTCGTCGGTCAGTTCTGACGTACGTCGAACGTGACCGACTGAAAGGGAACTCTTTCTCTTCAAACTCAACTTGAGATCTGTGTCAGGAGTTAGTTTTCAGCTGTTAGTGTGCAGAATTTCTCTCTTTCATCTCTGTTTGATCAAGTGAAAAGGAAATACACTATCAGTTAAAGAGAATGAGTCAGCAGAAGCGTTGTGTGCCTCCATGCTCTTGCCCGATAGCGGACGTCGACACACACGATTACTGCTTTGTGTGTTTGGGGGAAGAGCACACGTTGTCTGCATTGGAGTCAGGCGAGTGCCAGCATTGTGAGCTGTTCACAGTTAAGATGCTGCACGCTCGGCTTGGCTTCTTTCAGTCCGCACCCGCATTACAACCGTGGGGCTCTAGAATGGATTTGACTGATGAGCAGGAGACGGGTCCGTCCCTTTCGACTGCTCATTTGCCAGATCCACATCCCTCCCCGCGTGATCCCGAAGCGCACTCCGGTGCCTCTTCGGCTCACGTGCGGGATGAGGATGTATTATCTCTTGGGTCTGAGGACTTCGGACAGCCACTTTCTGAGCGTTCCTCGCACAGTAGTAAATCTGTCGAGGAATTATTGCAAGTGGTTACTCGCGCGGTGGCCAGGTTGCAGATTGACTGGCCCCGTGAACAAGAGATCCCCAAACGCAGTAAGCTTGAGGATTGGTTTCTGTCCGGCGGGGGGGAGAGAACGCAACATCAGTCTCTCCCCTTCTTTGAGGACCTCCATGACGATCTATCTAAGTCATGGAGTAAACCATATACCTCGCGTGTGTTTGTGCCCTCGACGTCGACTTTTTTGACTATCGTGGGTGCGAAGGCACGTGGGTATACGGAGATGCCGCAGGTGGAAGAGACGCTCGCGGGCTATCTCTCGCCTGGGTCGGCATCTTCGCTTAAGAAACCGGTCCTCCCCACGAAGCCTTGTAGAACAACATCAATGCTTGTGGGGAAAGCTTATCAAGCTGCAGGTCAGGCTGGTGCAGCGCTGCACACCAAGGCGGTGTTACAGGCGTACCAGGCTGACCTATTGAAGGATCTGAGTGCGGGGGGGTCGATTGGCGGCGAAGCTTTCGCTGAGCTTCGCCGGGCTACAGATTTGTCTCTCCGTGCTACCAAGCAAACGGCCCGCGCTATCGGCCGTTCTATGTCTGCATTGGTGAGCATGGAGAGGCATCTGTGGTTGAATTTGTCGGTAATAAAGGATAAGGAGAGAGTGTTCCTGCTAGATTCTCCGATCTCCCCCACGGGCGTATTTGGTGGCGCAGTTGACTCTGTCGTCACTAAATTCAGGGAAGCCAAAAAACACGAGGAAGTGTTTACACAGTTCCTTCCTCGCCGCACTCAAGTGGAGGGGCTGCCATCCACCCAACCTCCCCCAGGTCCTTCAAGGGAGGTTAAAAAGCAAAGTGTAGCGAGTCGCGCTCCCCCTGGTAAGGACTGGAGACCGTCTCGCCGCCCTAAAGCAGCCTCCCAGGGCAGACCTCAGGACCATTATAACACAAAAGAAAAAATCTTCCTTATGGTCTTGCGCCCAGTTTAGTGAGGGTAGCCCCCCGCGAGACGGGGTGCGTCATAAAACATCTGTTTGCTCCGTCTCGCTACCCTCACGAAACCTCTCCACTTCCGCCGCCTCTGGCGATTCGGGGGGCAGCGGTTTCCAGCGAAATGTTAAATTTCCCGTGTCTAAATCCTGTTTCCATCCAGGACACGGGACATTTAATATTCCCTCAACAGGAAATATTAAAATTAATACCACTATCAGAAAACCTGGCAGCGTGGAAACTTCTGCCAGGTATTTCTGCATTGGTGTTAAACACAGTACAGAATGGATACAGAATCCAGTTTATTCGGCGCCCTCCGTGTTTCAACGGCGTGGTCTCCACTTCCGTGAGACCGAAGTCAGCGCAAGTACTGTCACAAGAGCTGCAGATTCTTTTGAAAAAAGGGGCCATAGAATATGTTCCTCTTCCAGAAAGAGAGTCAGGCTATTACAGCAGATATTTCCTGGTTCCCAAGAAGGATGGGGGTTGCGTCCAATCCTGGATCTTCGAGGCTTAAACCGTTTAGTCAAAGCACTCAAGTTCAAGATGTTAACCATAAAGATGGTTGTGTCGCAAGTTCAACATCGCGATTGGTTCGTCACGATCGATCTGAAGGACGCATATTTTCACATAGAAATACTGCCACAACACAGGAAGTTCCTGAGGTTCGCTTTCGGGGGCGAAGCTTACCAATTTCGGGTTCTTCCATTCGGCCTAGCCTTATCACCCCGCACATACACAAAGTGCATGGATGCAGCACTGGCTCCATTGCGACTCCAGGGCATTCGCATTCTGAATTATATAGACGATTGGCTGATTCTAGCTCAATCGCGAGAGATGGCGCTTCAGCACAGAGATATTGTGCTAGCTCATCTGGTTTCTCTCGGGCTGAGACTCAACGCCAAGAAAAGCGTTCTTTCTCCTGTCCAGAGAACTACTTATTTGGGGGGGGTTCGGGATTCGAACACGATGCGGGCACATCTGTCTCCCGCTCAAGTCGAAACCATTCTGCATACCCTGAGGAAAGTCAGGCTAGGTCAAAATCTCACTATTCGACGGTGCCAAAGATTGTTAGGTTTCATGGCTTCGGCTTCCACTGTGATTCCTTTGGGGCTGTTGCACATGAGACCGTTCCAGTTGTGGCTCAGGGCCAGGGGGTTTCATCCAAGGGCCAACCGCCTGAGGCTAATAAAGTTGACGCGCCGCGGGCTTCGCACACTAACTATGTGGCTTTCCTGTAGCTCAAACAGTAGAGCGTGGCGCAAGCAACGCCAAGGTCGTGGGTTCGATTCCCAGGGAAAGCAAGAACTGACAAAATGTAAAAAGTGTACCTTGAATGCAATGTAAGTCGCTTTGGATAAAAGCGTCTGCCAAATGCATAAATGTAAATGTAAATGTAAATGTGCTCAGACCCCGGTTTCTTACCTTGGGTCCCACGCTAGGCGTTCCCTGTCGTCGCGAACTGCTAACGACGGACGCTTCCCTGACGGGCTGTGGTGCGATCTTGAGTGGTCGTCCAGCTCAAGGGGAATGGGAGGGTCATCAGCGCGCCTGGCACATCAACTGCCTCGAGCTGATGGGTGTATTTCTGGCCCTGAAGTACTTTCTTCCCCATTTTAGGGGCTGTCATGTCCTAGTTCGGGTGGACAACACAGCGGCAGTCTCATACATAAATCACCAGGGAGGTCTGCGCTCACGCGATCTAAACAAGATAGCGAGACAGATTTTTCTCTGGACCCAGGACAA
Source organism: Gobio occitaniae (assembly GCA_033150135.1). NCBI lineage: Eukaryota > Metazoa > Chordata > Actinopteri > Cypriniformes > Gobionidae > Gobio > Gobio occitaniae. The sequence continues at coordinate 43,238 of JARQWZ010005095.1, forward strand.
GCTCCTGTCACTCAGAGCAGTGTACATTCCGGGGCAGCTGAATGTGGGAGCAGATTTACTGTCCAGACAGAGATTACATGCGGTGGAATGGAAACTCCACCCAGAAGTAGTCAAACAGATTTGGACCAGGTTTTACAGAGCGGAAGTGGACCTCTTCGCCTCTTGTAAGACAGCGCAATGTCCCCTTTACTTCTCTCTCGGTCACCCAGCCCCGCTGGGTCTGGATGCGATGGCTCATACATGGCCCAGAATGCGCCTGTATGCCTTCCCTCCAGTCGCTCTGCTTCCAGAAGTTCTAGCCAGGGTTCGCCAGCAAGGGTCTTGCCTCTTATTGATAGCGCCGCGTTGGCCGAACAGAGTGTGGTTCTCGGAGATAGTGTCTCTCCTCAACGGCTCGCCGTGGGCGATTCTGGCGAGGAGGGACCTTCTGTCTCAGGCAGACGGCACGATATTCCATCCCAGGCCCGACCTGTGGAACCTTCATGTTTGGCCCCTGAAGGGCAAAAACTGAGGGACACGGGGTTTTCGCCTGCAGTTATTGAGACCATTCTAAGTGCTAGGGCTTCCTCCACTCGGAAAGTTTATGATAATAAATGGGGTGTCTTTGAACGATGGTGTACGACACATAATGTGGATTCAGTCAACTGCCAAGTTGCTTCAGTTCTGGATTTTCTGCAAGAAAAGTTGTCATCAGGCACCTGCCCCTCCACTCTCAGGGTTTATGTGGCCACTCTTTCGGCTTGCCACGCCTTGGTGGATGGGGTGCCGCTCGGGAAACATCCTCTTCTCGCTCGCTTCATTCGTGGGGCTAGGCGGTTGAGGCCACCTGTTAGAACCAAGATCCCTTCATGGGACTTAGCTTTAGTCCTCGGGGGTCTGCTTGAGACCCCCTTTGAACCGTTAGAATCAGCGTCTGACAAACTTCTGACTCTAAAGATGTTTTTTCTTATGGCTATAACTTCCCTGAAAAGAATTGGGGACATGCAGGCTCTGTCAATATCGCCATCCTGCTTAGACTTTGCCCCAGGCTTGGTGAAAGTGATTCTGCATCCCCACCCTGACTACCTGCCTAAGGTCCCTTTTTCGACTGTACATCCTGTCACTCTTGAAACCTTCTGCCCTCCGCCGTTCACAACGCCGGATCAGGAGAGACTTCATAGACTGTGTCCGGTCCGTGCTCTTCATGCTTACGTCCACCGCACTAGCCAGTGGCGTAAATCGGAGCAGTTGTTTGTTTGTCATGGGGGCCGTAACAGAGGTTTTGCCGCCACCAAACAGACAATGTCACATTGGGTCAGGGATGCTATTGCTCTTGCCTATGAGGCGCGTGGTCAAGCTTCGCCTATAGGGTTAAGGGCTCACTCCACCAGGGGAGTCGCCTATTCTACTGCGTTAGCAAGGGGTGCCCCTTTACAAAGTGTTTGTGATGCGACAGGTTGGTCCTCTCCGCACACATTCATAAGGTTTTATAGCTTGGATGCTCATGCCACTCTGGGCTCTCATGTCCTTGAGTCGACATCGCAGGCTAATGCCTGAGGCTTTTTGAGTTCCTGTGCACACCTACACAACCGTTAGGGGTCCAGACACCATCAAGCACGGCGCCGTGGGTATTCTCGTTTCCATTTGCATAAGCTTATGCAGCACTGAGTGTAGCTTTTGAAAGGGAACACTTGGGGTTACTTCACTGTTACCCTGTTCCCTGATAAAGCGGAACGAGATGCTGCATTGCTTGGCCGTGCTGATGATGCTTCAGGACTGGTCTTCAAACAAAGAGATCTGGTTTGCTCCAGCTGAAGCTCATCTATTTATAGCTTCGTGCAGCAGGTGCGCCCGGTGACGTCACCAGCCGAGGCTGTAAATACCTCCGGGTCAATTTCATTGACGTGTTTTCACACCATTTTCATAGCTGGTTATGTCAAAGACATCCCCATTTGCATAAGCTTATGCAGCATTGAGTGTAGCTTTATCAGGGAACAGGGTTACAGTGAAGTAACCCCAAGTGTTTACAGTGTCATTTTTTAACAGACGGGTTAAAATGACGGTTATATTTCTTTTTTCGGCTCGTTAGTTTCTAGCACTCCGTCCGCTTTAAATAAAGTAGAGCCATCGGATTGTTTTTATTTGAACAAATTATCACATTTTTTTAAATTCATTATTAAAAGAGAGAGACAGAGAACTGAAAGAGAAAGATCAGAGAGAGAGAGAGAGAGAGAGAGAGAGAGAGAGAGAGAGAGAGATGCTTGCGCGAGTTACCTGCACTGTGTGCATCTCTTCTTTAAAGTCTACAGTCTGAAGTCCCCTCGTTGCTAACATAGGCTAACTTAATGATTCTTTAAAGGATTTATTAAAATTATTTATGAATGACAGGCAACACTGACACTGACAAGGCAATTTTTATTTGAACTAATGTAATGTAATTTTGTAATGTGATGGTTAATACCTGCTCTGAGACACATCAAACTTGCAATTCTCGTGTATTCTCGTCCAGCGGTGGACTGAACAGAGGCATAAAACTCCCACAATGTCTCATTTAACAGAGAAGCAGAGTAGCCTAGGTCTCGACATCACAATTGTTCTGTCTTTGGTCCAAAAAGTCACTGAAAGTGTTTACTACCCATTTAGTTGTCCTTTTTAAGGATTGCTAGGCATATGATAATAGCAGAACTCATGATCTGAGAACATTTATAAAAGCTACTTATAGTTTAACTAAGACCTACTCCTGGCTTAATCTAAGCCCTGTCTGTGAAACCAGGCCTTGATGTCAAACTTTGGTAAATCCAGGGATTATTTCATCTTCAAAAGTGCTCACTGTAACAGTGTTAACATGATTTTCTCAGATGGGCTGATTAAAAAAACAAAAAAACATCTGTTGTGTGTCTTTTTTTTATCAGGATTCATTGTGAAACGTCATCACACACTTGCTCCTCTGGGATCTTCAGTGGTTTTGCCCTGTTATACTGATGAACCTTTACCAATGGAGGATCTGGAGGTGGAATGGGAAAAGACAAGACGAGGCTCTGATTTTGTATCAAGATGGTGAGAGTCGAGCAGAGGTCCAGCATCAGGATTATCATGAGAGAGCTCATTTCTTTACTGATCAGATTCAACATGGAAACTTCTCCATTCGTCTGGACAATCTGAGAGCTGAAGATGAGGGAAAATACACATGTAAGGTTTACAGTGACCAGGATTGTGTGTCTTCAGCCAAGATAAATTTGCATCTGAGACTATTAGGTAAGTCAGCAGAAGACCTGCTCTTATCCTTAATCAATAGTTTACTTACATGAATTTATAATATTAAATTATTCCAACACAGTTTTGAGTTTGATTCATTAAGTTATAAATGTAATTGTTAGAAAGTACAGAGATGTGCATTTAAATAAAATCAGATTACTGATAGTTATAATAATGATCAAATATTCCATTCAAAATGAATTTACCCTTTTGACTCAGTTGGAGTTATTTAATCTTTTCTCTCTAGACACAGTCTTCAGTCTTCAGAAGTCTCTAGTCGTCTGTCCAAATATTCTGATGTGTCTTGCTTTTGTCCTCTGGGGTGTTTCTGAAGGTCAGTGTCGTATATCAGTGCATTATAATATAATTCAAGTATGTGTTTATTAATACAGCAGTTATGATCATCTGTTTGTGTTTCAGGATCTGTGAATGAGTCGGTCTCTTGTTCTGCTCTTTATTTTCTGAGACCTCTCCTGTTGCTCTGGGCGGCTCCATATATGAATAAGTTCACAGGTAAGATTCATCTGATCAGTTTATTAGAGATCAGGAGATGAATTAATACCCAGATGTTCAGACTTCATATAATCTTGTGTGATTTACCAATAGAAAGTTAAAGTTCCAGTTCTTGAATGAATGACACCTGTGACCTATCATTATTGCTTTATTAATTCATGTTTAAGTGGTGTGTGTGTGTGTGTGTGTTTCATTGTGTAGTTGTGTATGATATTGTGATTGTGATTATTCTTTTTTCTGTTTTACAGGCAAGATTAAAACATGGATTCTCAAATACAGTTATGTTGCAGAATATTTTGTTTTCTCAGTCGTTGTTTATTCAGGTAAACAAACACAAATGTCAGTCAACCTTTATTATTATGAGAACATTAAAATACATTAACAGATGAGAAACAGGTCGTCAGAATTTGAATGTAGTTGATCTGAATATTGTGTAGCAAAACAACATGAAGAAACATTAAAATCGGCATGAAACGGAAGTTAAGATCGTCTTTTTCTCCTTATTGTGACGTATAT